>JAAMXU010005095.1:0-16461 GCA_019693545.1 Chaetoceros muelleri | reverse complement strand
GGACCGAGAGGGGTTGGGGGGGGAGGCAGGCAGCTGCATCACCACGTCGCTACATGGCCGAGATAAATACATATCTGCAGTAAGTAGTAGCACTGGTACTGCACTTGACGCACGTAGTATTGTTGATGATGAAGGCTCGTCATGAAATTCTGCCATTTTTCAAGTGCAATTGGCAACTTCTGGCTCATGCATGTAGCACTCTAGAGAGCTCTCTAGTAGAGTAGAGAGAGGAGAGATAGATAGAACAAGATATAGCGTGGATTGTGCACAGTATGGTACCGAGGGAGAAGGGAAGGATAATGTGAGCAATTGACAAGAAGGATTCGACTGTATTCAACCATTGTTTCTTTCCAAGAAGAACAAATATGTACAAACTAATCACGTACCTGCCGAACCATCGAAAATAGATTGCCGACAAAGTCGACATTCCATTTCGCGATCCTCTCCACACCAAGGAACAATTCAGCTGCAATTCGATCCAGGACTTGAGCAAATGGTAGAGGGTCAACTCTTCATCATCCGAGATGTTCTTGTAAGTACTTGGAAAAAACGGTGGGCGAACCAAAAGGAATGCATCTTCCTCCTCCCAAGTGACAACATCACGACTCGATGTGATATTCCTGTAGCGTAGTACCAATTCTTCAAGGCATTCCTCAAGATTGCTCTTCTCTACAAATGTTCCAAAGATCTTTTCTTCTGAGTAGTAACAGCGGTGCTATTACTAGCAGTTGTAGTAGGCAACGAGAGAGCAAGAGAAGTATGTATTCCAACATGTAGTAAAATATAAGAAAATAGAATCCAAATTGTTTGTACAGTGTATAATTAATAAGTTTTACGCAAACAAAGAAGAAAAAAGGACCAAATCCAATCGCTAAACAACCAAGGATCCACCAGGGACAGAGATATCACATCAACACTATAATCAATCACACCCAACCATCCTCTGGCCTCCGTCCCCATTCCCCATTCCCTATTATTGCACATGCACTTCACTACCATGCCAACTTGCGGACGACATCTTAAAGGGAGTCCACTGCGCCGCCATCACAGAAATCAGAAGAAAAAACTCAGCAACTTCCTGGGGTGCCATTGAACCTAATCACTAATCAAAAGACAAGACGAAATTCTTGCAGATTAAACGATTTCTCCACAATTGCCAACCTTGCCACAGACCACCACTACCAAACAGTCTCATATCCCGACTCATCTCGAATGACACAATGACTAAAAGCTAGTTTGACTGTTATCTAGGCATAAACGTTCTCAATGAGCTACGAAATAGATAAATCGAATATATAAACAATCTCGTCGGTCCAATCTCATGGCGCAATTTGCAGTATTGCCTCTCCCTCGACAACAATTCTCAAACGGAAAGATGAGTTAAAAGACATAGGCGGGAGAAATCGCCGAAATCACTGTAGTCTTCAAATTTCTGTGTAAAAAGACCCGAGATAAATGGGTTACGTATAGCGCCCTACTTCATCTATTACGACGTTGATTTTGCCCAACCCGACGATTGTCACTCCACTCCGGTGGTAAGTTATACACGGTTAGGGGACCAGGGCCAGATGATATCTTACAGGCCTCTATGCGTTGTATAGATTGGCGTGGAAGTGTATTCTCAACTATTTTTAGGACAGCATTGGTGAGAAGGCCAGACTCGCAGCATTTACGAAAAAATTCTTCACAAAGAATAGCACGGTCTCTAGTGTCATCTTCTAAACACAGCTGAATAGCTTTTAGCAATTGGATGTATGTTTGATAATTTGGTTCACAGCTATTATATTCGCAAAGCATATTGAATGTATCAAGGACGGAAAACAGTGCCTCTCGCTTTCTCCTTTCATCTTCGTAGTTTTGAAATCCCCTGATGACATTGTTAAAACTAGAGATATCTGGACGAGGGATAAAGCGCCCATCGCTTTCGCTCTGCATTTCAAATAGAATGGATTTGGCCTTGATCGCTACATTAAATTTGATCGATTCATCTCCATTCATTTTACTAGGAACAGATAACAACATGTTGTAATAAGAAGTTTTTGGTTTGTGATCTCCTTCGTTTTGTAACCGATCTAATGCATCTATTGCTTTTTCAAAAGGCTGCATTTGGGATGTAATAATAGCTTGATTGCAGTATGCAGCAACAAGTGATGCGTAGCATGACTGTGTCGGTTTCAAAGACTCGTATCCAGTTTCCTGGTACAGCTCCACAAGCTTGTTAAATAATGCTTCCGCCCTTTCTCCACAGTCTGGATGACAAGTTTTGGACCATGCTTGCATTGGTGTAGAGAAAGAAATTGAATTTGGAACAACCTTTCCAGTCTTCTCGTACTCATCTATTAGTCTATTGAGCACATTCTCTGCCCGATACACAGCGTTTTCGTGACCACATTTTGACCATGCGTTCATCGTAGAATTATAAGAAATGACATCCGGTTCGATATCAAGGTCATTCATACTTACTCTTATATGATTAATCGGAATGAATTTGTTTTCACCAGATGCATGGTTTGTCATAAAATTCAGCAATCTTTCAGCACGCTCACCCGACTGCAATTGACAACTTTTGGCCCATGCATTTAGAACCAGATTAAACGTAACAATATCAGGACGGATTGTGCTCACCAAGGGATGACTTGTTATTATATCTCGATCCTCCATAGCATGTTTGCTCCTTCGCAGTAAAAGAGACTTCAATATGAATTCTGCACGTTCTGGTGCGTCTTCCGTTTCAGTATGACACCAAGCGTTTATGATGTTATTGTAAGATTTCACATTTGGAAGCACTGAATTTTCATAAAGGTCTGATAAATCTTGATTTTCAAGAAGTGGCGATCCATCCCTAGCATCATCCATATAGCGTTGACATTGGTAAAGCATTTCTTCCACGATCTTTTCGGCCTCTTTTCCACCACAATGAACTCGTCTTCTACATACCATGAGAAGCATATTATACGTACGCGTATTGGGCATCCAACTGTTGTCGTTCAACTTCTTCGCTAAGAGTTCCATCTTATTCATCATGTCTTTCATCAAACCCATAATGTATTGTACACTTTGTACCCTCCCACTAATATCATCACGGCTCTGAAAGTATCGCGACAAACAATAAAGCACTGTATTATAAACTGTCCGATCCGGAACAAGATTCGGATCCAGTTCTGCCATGTTCTTTTTTCCCTGAAGAAAATCATTCAATCCACTTAACCTTTCTACATCCTTTAACACATTTTGAGCCATTTGTACCGCATTCTTAGAGGATGCATTCGCCAACGCCTGTAGAAGTGTCGTATAATGTATGATATCAGGCTTGACGCATTCACCCCCATTAAGTTTCGAATGATATTCTTCCCACATGAAATCTAAAATTTGCTTGGCTCTACGTGCCGGCATCAACCCATCGACCGTGCCATGACGATCATTCCGTTGCAAACTTTGCGCCTTGGCCCATGCATCCATGGCACTTGTATACATTTCTTTCGACGGCGTCACTGGAATCAGTTGCTCGTTTCCATTTTCATTGTTCGTTGTCAGACAAGCCTTTTTTAAATTTGACTTTAATAAAGTGGTGAGATATTTCTCCGTAAGTTCAGCTCCATCCAAAGTTCCAAATGACCCACATCGACTCATGAGGTTCTGGAATGTAGATATAAAAACGTAATCATCATGTCGCAAATGAATATCATTATCGACAAGGTTTTTCATCGTTTCTTCAAGTTTATGCCGAGTTTTCTCCAATTCCTCATAATTCAACTCAAACGCTTTGTCGAAAAGGTTATCCAAAAGTTGATGAAATTCATATTGAAGTACTGACCGATCCTGGATCGACTCTGTCACGAATGAAGCACGCAAATTATTGATTTCCCGTATTCTTTTAATTGGAAAGCGACTCTGACGCTCTAGTAGTGGAAATGTGGGAAGATTGACAATGGTTCGACGTCTAATGTACGGATGCGGCGGCCTCAACGTCGAAGTGACTCTTTGCTTGTAATGAGATTCAGGACTTGCTAATGCTCTCCGTAGTAGCAAGTGCCGCGAAGATGAAGAAGAAACCAAATAGGTTCCTGCCACCATTGTCAATGTTCATCACGATGATGAATTTCACGGTTGTCGGTTGGTTGTTTTTGAGTATATTATTACTATTATTTAGAGAGAGGATAATAGATAATATGCAGACGAGTGCCGAGTCCTTCCTCTCTCCACACAACTGGAATCCTCTCCTCACTCTCCTCTCTCCTTTTTTTCTATTATGCGATTCTTGATTCTCTACCTACAGCCTACAGCACACTATCGCTCTGTGTCACCCCAGCAGTGTCACCCCCATGGTACAAGTACCGGTACGGGTACTGTAACCGACTCGTGTATGTGAAAAGTTCAGTCTTGCTGCCATTCCATTTTCATTTGCCTCTGCATCCCTACGCGCGCCTGGGTGTAAAGACACCACAGAAATTCTTTGCACATGACACGCAAGATTAAATTTTCAGCAATGTCTGCAAAATTTAGTCAGGGGGTTTAATGGGACCAAACACGAAATGAAATCCAGTACGATGATACGTGCATCCACGTCTCGCAAATGTCCGTTGCATCACTATTACCAACCGTTGTCAGCGTTCAAATGTGCTTTGCCAGCTAAAATCCAAGACAGCGTGGAAATTAAACATTTACTCACACTCTTGGGCAAACGTTCATTCTCCCAGACAAGCAAACAAACTCCAACTACTACCTCTGCTGTACAGTAACTCGAACAATCTGTCTTTTGTGTGTGTATTTATTTAGGATAAGATTTTTCATTGCCTCTTTGCTTGGAACCGCCAAGTCTCTTCTCACTTATTAATACCATAGAAGCAGATCATCTTTTTATATGAGCAGAGTATCGTTATTTCATCATCATTTATCCATATATATTGACCATTGTGATTTTTTGAACACTTCAATAGACATTTACACATAGCAGCAGTACAGGAATTGTGTGGTGGAGTTTCATACATAGGGACTCATTAATTTATCTTTGACAACAAACACAACATCATGTTTCATCTCCCTTCCTCGGCACATGATGATTCCTTACAAAAGATTCAAACAACAAAAGTGTCCAAAATTGCTGACGGTTCTGAAGAAGAGGACCACGAGCAATCTGATAGCAACGAGCCTTCTCTGGCAAACTCGTCTGTGAGTTCATCCTCTCGGCGTGGTCATGATGTGAGGCGACAGGAGCCTCTCCACGCTACACTTCCACTTCATCCTGCCCAATCTTCCTTACTGGATATGACACGCGATGATTCTCATGATGATACTGGAGAAATATCCATGAACGTGCTTGAGAGACATGCATCACATCAATCCCCAGATGCGTCTCTTCTTGACGACGACGAGGAAGAAGATGAAGATGAACTTGACGACCATGGTGGCGAGGAATTCCTGAGTTATGAAGAGTCTTTTGGTGTGGTGGAA
Source organism: Chaetoceros muelleri (assembly GCA_019693545.1). Taxonomy (NCBI): domain Eukaryota; phylum Bacillariophyta; class Thalassiosirophyceae; order Chaetocerotales; family Chaetocerotaceae; genus Chaetoceros; species Chaetoceros muelleri. The sequence goes on along the minus strand of JAAMXU010005095.1, from coordinate 11,010 downwards.
CGAGGCATTGCTAATATATCTGAATCTCTTTCTGGATCGTTTTGTACGCTTGGAAATGAGATTCAAAATTCGTGTGCGAAAGATTGTACTACTGCCATATCGGAAAGTTTTCGTGCGAAAAAAATGCTATTCAGTGACCGTATCATTCAAAAACGCCTCATGGATGATTTTCACTATCTGTTAGGCAGTCATACACAGCCATGTTGTGCAGAAAAGAACTTGTTCCTTCACTGCTTCGGACTGCCCTTTTCAATGTTTCGTCAACATGATAAAGCAGACGTTTCTCCCCATGATGAAATAAGAAATCGTGCCGGGGAGAGTTGGAGAGCCAGAGCTTATCGAATCAAGAGGCTGAGAGAAGAGAAAATGATGAAGGAGTCTGGATTGGTGAAGAGTTTTGATGCCATTGTGACACTAAAAGAAAAACCTTTGAGTAAATGCAATTCTTTCAGCCACTTTTCTCATCAAGTGAAGAATGCTAGTAGAAAGCCTAAACAAGAAGTAAATGTAGAGCCATTAGGGTGCATGATTGGAGATTGTATAGAGCCCATTTCACACACGGAAGAAGACCGTTATGAGGTAGAATGGAAATCTCGTCAAGAATACATGGATGAACATGATTTTTGCTACGACTCGGATCCCGGTATTGTAACGCACAGTATGGAAAAGGATACCGTTACCAATTCAATCATGAAACCAAACTACAAGTATGAAAGAAGCAAGAGTTGTGAAGTGCACGAAACTCATTCTCCACAGAGGAAATGGCCCAAGAGTCCGAGGAGAAGGAGGAAAATGCACTTTGATTCCTTTGATGAGTCTCTCGACATGAGTAGATGTGAGGTAGGACAGGAGAACATTTCTTCACTAGGTATAGATGGAACGTTAGAACATGATGCATCCTCCAGCTTCCTCTTGGAACGAAGCCATATGCCGTGCCCAACCGTTATCGATAAAGACATTCAGTCGCACGTGCAGGTAGGTTCACCTACATTGATATTACTCCATCTCAATACAATTGTATTCTCTCAAATCTCACAACTTGCATCTTTATGATTAGACCACCCTCAACCAGACTTGGACATTAACATGGCATCCTGCCAGTAACGAAGGTTTTGATCAATCCAAAAGAAATGATGCATGGTCTGGATCCTCGCATGGTGGACAAGGAAAATATGTCGCCTCATCTAGCCCACGCTGCATTCAGTTGTGGTTTGAACGTGGCAACCGCATTCGAAGGAGTGATATTGTGGAACCTAAATTAATGTGGCGTGATGCTTATCATCCTGACCTTGTGTCGCAGAGGAAGCTAAATAAATCAACTACACAAGGCCCGAATCAAATCTGCTTACTCAGCATATGCAGAATCATCGAAGCAAAAGCACTAGATAGGAACAAGTATCCGTTTGCCAAAAACTCATGCAGTTTTATAATACGAACAAGTGACGATGTTGAGTTCGTGTTTGAAGCAGGAACTCAACAACAAAGAAACTATGTGGTGCACATGTGGAAACTTGTCGTGGCTAGATTGGCATCTCAAGCTGTGGTGGGGGATGGTGAAGGAATGGTTGGAGAATTCTTTGTGCCATCATCATTTAGCGTACCATAATGGCTAATTTATATACACACGGCCTAATAATATGAAGAAAAACTCGACTACAAAAGCAAATTAGTTTTAAAAAATACCAAAGAATTTCTTATCTTGCTGACCCCCCATTGCATCCAGAGAAGAAATTAAGTATTTTTGTACATTTGTTCCAAAAGCCTGTCCATATGCAGGCCTCTCTGCACACCTTTTCATATAGCTCACGATATTGGGCCAACGTCCTAGGTCTATATCCTGAAAGAATTGAGGTACATAAAGCAGGTAACTAGCAACGGCGACATCAGCAACACTGAAGCCTCCTTCAACCAAATATTCCTGTTTGGATAATATCTGTTCAAGGACGTCAATCCGTTTGTTTGCTTTCTTTAATCCAGTATCATACCTTTTGAATATTTCATGATAAGAGAGAGAGAGAGTCAGTCTTTTACGCTGCATATGAAAAATATAGAAATGCCTTGACGACCGACATGCGGACTTACACTTTGCCCTCTGGAGTCTCGAGAAAGCAGATGGGGTCCAAGCTTGCATTTGCCCACTGAATCCACGAAATAATACTTGCTCTTCGACTTGCTGGATCTTTATCTCCATATGTTTTCAAATAAATGTATTGAAGAATGGCACCCGACTCAAACACGAGAACACCGTCGTCATCGGTCAAGGCTGATGATCAAACATTATGAATACTGTCAGTTCACCATTGCTGCACTGCAGGATGCAAAACTTCCAATATCAATACAAAACAATCTTACCGGGAATTTGTCTGAATGGATGAGGGTTTTTGGAAAGGTCTCCCATGGAGAGAGGAAAACCAACCTCGTAAGCAGCCCAATTAACTAGAGGTGACCTTGACCCTTGTGAGCCGTATAGGGTTGCAGCCATATCAAGGCTTGATTGGGTTTTGCCATAGCCCCAACTAAACCTAGAATTTAGCAAAGGTACAAAAGCCTGGGAACATGGGAACGTATAAAGGAGGGTGGCAATCTTTATCAAAAGCAAATTCATTCTGATAGTCTTGATAATAGCTATTGTTTGAAAGAGGTGGTGGTGATAGCTAGCTGATGGCTTTCTTGGGGTTCGTGGTTCGTCTACCAGCGTCCATCGTACTGTAGATAGTAGATAGTCTATGACGTGGATCTTGGACTTACTCTTGCTTTTGATCTCTCTTTTCTTTCCCCCTTTTTGTTTTTTCACTTCAAAAACTAAAAAGGACTAAAAAAGTCAAAATTGTCTTTGGGGGTCAAATCCGGCACAGATTTCGGTCTTGTGCAAAATACTGTTCTGTGCCGTAATTGCCCAGCACTGATAGGGGTTCAATCCCATTCACAATTTATGTTTGAAACATCGCGATTCGCGATGCACGAAAAAGACCCCAACAGTCACCAACAATCAAAACATACACAAAAAGACAAATGACTATAACATTTTATATAATTGAAGATTCATTCATCAAACTTCAATAACAAATCTCACAATGATTAAGAAGAATATTTTCGCAATTCTTGTCTTCGCCTTGTACGTGCATTCATCAGTTGGAATCTTGCCTACATCAAGGAAACAAGTTGAATCGGGCATTGCAAGACTACTAGACGAACGAAGAGGATATCTTGATGATATCCCTGAGCGAAACGTAGATGATGATGGGGGCTTTCTTGGAGATGACGCGACGGACGATGATGATGGAGGTGAGTACTCACAATCCTGCAACGCGATGAATTGATTTGTGTATGTAGTGTGTAGCACCATGCACAAGGTTATAAAGAAGCCATTTCCATTGTATATTGTTGTACAGTATGTCGAATGAATCCCATGCAAAATTGAAGAATTAGAACGCTAAGAAAACTTCTTATTTCTCACCTGATACACCCATCACAGATGATACACCAACCACAGATGATACACCAACCACAGATGATACACCCATCACAGATGATACACCAACCACAGATGATACACCAGCCACAGATGATACACCAACCACAGATGATACACCAACCACAGATGATGCATCCATCACAGATGATACAACCATCACAGATGATACACCTACCAATCCCTGTACACAAAATACAGATGGATCTTTTGGAGATACTTCAAGTACCGCAATTCAAATGATCTACAACTTTGAAATGGTCACTGTAGCGAATGCTGATATCCAATCCACCCTCTCTGCCTTGGAGGAGGATATTTCTTCTGCAATTGCAAGTTCAGGTATCGTTTCATGCACAAGAAGAAACTTGAGAAGAAAATTAGATCTTACCGGCCTATCTTCTGCGCCACAAGATAAAGTGCTTGATGAAGGTGAGATTACTGAATGATTTCCTATGCCTTGTTTCTTTTTACTTGAGGTTATATTCTAACATTGCAATGCCTCATTTTTCGATGTTTAACCAATCAGAATGCTCATTAGTTGAAGATGTAGGTGCGGACGATTGTAGTGTCATTGAGGGACGCATCACAGTTTATGTTGATGGCAACCCTGATCAAGTCAGCAGTGATGTCAAATCTTTAATCAAAAGTGGAATGGAAGATGGTTCATTCGCGGCAACAAGTGATGACATTGTTCAATTGATTTACTTTGATGCCGAAGATGCAATCCAACCCGTGCCTGAAAATATCGAGAACAAGGCCAAAGGTGGCCTTAATGCTACACCGTTCATTGCCTCCGGTGCATGTGTTTTAGTTTTGATTGGATTCATCACAGGACAAAGAATGCTGACGAAGGATAAGCAGCAGAATGAAGAAGCCGAAGAAACGGAAGATCCTGAGGTTTCTTAAGTTGCAACTCGGACAAAACTACAGTTAATATTCCAGCCCTTCTTGTTTCTGTCGGGTGTATTAGAATGCGGGATATTGTATATAATTTAAAAATATTACATAAAATATACACATGAAAGATAAAAAATAACTTCAAATTTCAAATATCCAATATCCACTATCCAAATTCCAAATATGGAAATTATTTCTCTACTGTTGTCGAGCCTACCTCTCAACAGTACTGTACCTGTCTATAGTTGCTCCATCCACAGTGTACTGTAGTGCAGAGAGGGAGAGAAAGTAGAAACATACGTAGCGTAGAGATGATACGCTCCGATCCGTGCGTGCGGACGACGACTGTGAAGAATCGCTGCGTACGTAATCATCAAAAGGTGTCTATGAAAACGATCTCGTGTGTGCATCGTTCGTTCCATCCTATATACATGTACATATCATAAAATCGGAAAGAAGCTAAAAAGTTATTTCGGTTGTAGCTTTAGTGAGTGAGAGTGAGACACTTTAAACAATGACACGAAAAATTCTTTCAGCTATCGTAACAGCTGCTGTCTGCCTATCTGTGGCGACGGGTTTCTCTTCTCCATTCGTTGCGACAACGCAACATGTTGCTAGGCCATCCGCTTCTGGTGCCTTGTTTGCATTTGGAGGTAAAAAGAACAAAAATGATGATACGGACCTTAGCTCAATTGAAACCCGCGATTTGACAAGGGAAGAGATGCTAGAGATCAATAAGCAGAACGAGGAAATTATGAATATGGAGCTTCAAATGATGACTATTTTCTCTCTAGTTCTTAGTCTCCCCATTCTTTACCTGTGCTGGGTTGCCTTCTACAGTGACTAAACAGAGCTATGCAGCCGAAGCTGCTATCCACCAGGACCTGCTTCTAGAGTTACTGGCTAGCCGAAGGCGGAGGTATATCGTCAACTTGAGATCATTACTGATTTTTCAGTATTGGAGTTCGGTTCAGTCCAAACAAGTTTTTCACACAAGATTATCGGGTAAAATACGGTAGTGACTTATTTTCAATAAGACAACTTATTATAACAAAAACCATAATGTTGCTACGGTGGAATTACATTATAACAAAACTGTAGGATTATAACATTATTATCAAGTGTATATTATCTTCAATCTTTGTTATCAATCAAACCAAGCGTATCAAGTATCAATAACTCACGTGCTCATGTATGTGTTGAGGAATAAAAATTCGAGTACCTGACCAGGACTATGTAATCCAGAGTCTTTCTAGATAGTAGTAGTTAATCCGAAAGGTAGAGAAAGATCAATGTAAATCAGTTCTTAGCTTTAGAATAAAACTCAATTAATGAACTCTTTCCGACGGTTCCTTTTAGCACCTCGGCATAACTCGCTCTTCTTTCCTTGTCGACGTCACCCCTCTCCCTGACGTCGTCACTTTCGTCATTTCTTGTTTCTGTCTTTATAGCCTCTTTCTCGGTATTTGTATCGTCCGTTTTGAGACTAAAAAACACTTTAGATTTTCCGTCTTTTTGTTTCTCAACACGCTCTTGTTTTTTTGTCCAAAACTGAGATGTCAAAGTTGATAATGGTTCATGTCCCATGATGATTCTCTTGAGATAATGGAATAATCTGCCCTGTAGTGGTTTCGTGAAAAAATCCGCCACCATACATTCGGTCGGGCAGTAGACAACTTCGATCTTTTCCAATCCCAATCGATCCTTGATAAAAAAGTAACGCATGTCAATGTGTCTAGATTGTTTCCCGCATGACCTCGCCCCATTCTTCTCTATCTTGATTGCACTTTGGTTATCTTGATACAGTAGGTTCTCATTGATTTCGTACCCTTGTTGTTCCAGGAACATTCGTGCCCAAATCATATTGGGGAAAAAATCGCTCACTCCAATGATCTCCGCTTCCGTGGAGCTCTTAGAGTTGAGTTTTTGCTTCTGGCACATACTCAACAGGATCCCGATTCCCCATGAAATACCTCCTCCGGTATGGCTCTTCATGTCTGCATGGACGGCAAAAGCAGCGTCTACGAACGATTTCATCTTGCCAATGTCCACCGCTCCTAGGATCAGTTTGTCATCCAACGTTCCCCTCAGGTACTGTAACACCCTTATTAATTTCCTCCAATCGTCTTCGTCTGCCTTAGAAACTCTCGTCGTAAGGAATGCCACTGCATTTTGTATATCTAGTCTGCACCTTTTACAAATATAAAGTAATCTAGCCACCGTACTGTGGAAAATTTCTTTCCGTTGTTGATCCAGTGCTGGAACATCATCACGTACCTCAAACAGGTAACGATTAGCCGGTGTGCTTGCATTCTTCACGATGTCTACCGGGAACTCGTCTATCGCCTTTTTTACATATTCCTTCATGTCAATGCTGACAGTACCGTTATCTCTCAAGGTTATTTTCATGCCCAGGAATTCGTGGGTTTTTCCCCTTGATACCTTCATTTTTCCAAACTTGGCCTCAATGGACTCTATAACTTGTGTCACAACGGCTGGATCCTTGTGGCTGATTTTGTTGTCATCCACATACCAACATATTGTGCACACACTGCCGTTAATTACCTTGTTGGCAACGCACTGGTCATAAGGGTTGACTACGAACCCCATACCCTGGAGGGTGGATGAATACAACTCGTACCACAGTAGTGCAGAGCGTACACACCCATACAGAGCTTTCTTTAATCTCACGTATAAGACCGCTCGCCCGTGCCTGTCGTACCGTAGGTATTTTTTCCAACCGGGATTCAGTTCACACATCAGTTCTGCCTCCCTACCGACCACCTTCATTGCAATAAACTCGTCCATTACTGCATTTAGGTACGCGCCAACTACATCTGAGATGGCTACGTCTCTTCCCTCCATTGCATCGGACATCAAAGTCAACAGGAATGATTCCACCCCAGTCGTCGGGGAAGCCGTCTCTTCCTTTGTATATAACCCTCGCTGTTTGCTTCCATCGGCGCATCCTCTATACTTTAGACTTGGATCTTCCGGTGTGTGGTCGCGTTTCTCCTGCAAGACGCTGATCATTCCTAGTGCATCCTTTATCTGTTGGGGGGTGAGTTTGTCAGGATCCAATGCCTCCATCACGTCCATATTTTTGAATTGATGGAATTCCTTCAACAAGACCTTTTCCGCATTCTTTCCATGTTTGACCAACCCTGCCCTGGCTGACATCTGAGTTAGTATGATGCCCATCAAGAAGCGCTCTACCAGTGTCGTCTTCCCACTCACACGATAATCATCCAAAGCGTATTTGAGGTACTGCGCTCTGGCTTTGTCATCGAGGGACTCGAAGGTGTGTTGGAGAAATTGGAAATTCGTGTAATCTTCACCGAAGTACTTTGGGTTTGGAACACGTTCTCTGTTTCCTCTCCCTAATGGCTCTATTCTCTCCGCATTGTCCATCTCTGTTGGTAAGTCTCCTTGTTCATCATGCAAATCTCCGGTACTGACACTGGCTTCTTCGGCCTCATCTTTACTCGCAATGAATTCCGACGGGTAGGCATCGTCCTCACTAGAGGAGTTGTATTCATCACTATCACTCTCGCTCTCGCTCTCGCTCTCGCTCTGATAGTCGTCCTCGAATGACTCCCTCATATTATCGTCACCTTCACTATTGTCATCCGTTACTTCATGTGCCGCGTCTGCTTCCTGTCCAATTGCATCATCTCCTGCTATAACATTTTCTTCGATTGGATTGGGCACAACCACATCATCATGCCGCTCTTCCAATGCAAGAGCTTGGTCATCTTCGACCATGTATAGGTCACCATCTATGGGCACTCCAGGTCTCCACTCAAACAACAATCTGCCGTCGCGTATGCGTGGTTGTCTCTGTTGCGACCCGAGGCAGTTCACTCTATCGATTACTTCCTCGGTCACAGGCAACACTCGTACGATACGTCCCGAGACCTTGCGCCCAGACTCTAGCGACATGAGGTTGTACTTTCGATTGAGTCCAACTGGGTCAAGTACTATACACCCTATCGTCCGTGGTCGAGGAGTGTTGGTGATTTGCTCATCTACAGCGACCTGTACGTATGTTCCGAAAGGGATCTTGATGGAATGGTAGTCTAGATGTGGGAGGTTCTCTATGATGTTTCGTGGTGACAATGTGTCAGACACTCCACTTTCGCTTGGTACCGCATTCGATATCAGTACAACCTTTCGGATCAGTCCTCGTAGCATCTCCTTTGGATAAACAGAATATGGCATTCCATGGATTGCGGCTCGGCATCCCTCTTTCAGCGTTCGAATCGAACGTTCCACTTCAGGTACATGTCCTCCTGGGTCTGGGGTGATTAGTCTGCCTGGGAGCATGTGGTTCCTGAGCTTTTCAAACTCTTCGTCTGCGTGGACAGTGACTATACGGAAACCTCGACTATGATATATCCGTCTCAACGCATCAAAATTCCGCTTCATGTGTTTTCCCCCTCTCGATTCTGGGAAACACACCCATCGATGCTGTAGCTTCCTACTGATGGCATGCATTACTATCAGTTTGTTCACGTAGAAGAAGTCCAGGCATATCGTCACGTTTTGATACTCTTGATACATGTCTCTGGGGATGCCCACGGGTACGAGATCAGGTACTGACGCCGGTTGTCGTCTGGTCGTCCTGCCTTTGATTGCCGGCACTGCTGGCCCATAGATCCTTTCAGCCCTCTTCACATCGGCCAGTGCTATGGGTAGATTGGTGACATAGTTTCCACCTACTATTCTCTCAAACCTGGATTGGGCCGGGTGGAACAACATTTTTTCTACATCCTGTGCAAGTCTCGCCATCTCGATGTCTCTTCTTCTGTACAGTCTTTCGTTCTCATTGACGGTCTGCACCAATGTCTTGTCAGTGACTCGAGGTTTGGTTTCTTTGGAGGGAACTATAGTGACCATATCCTTCCCTGTGTCATGAAAGAATAGTCTCTGTCTCTTGTAGAACTTAATGTATGCCGTCTCCTCTAACCACAAAATAAATGCATGCTCTACGTTTGAGTCGAATGTGACCCTATATGAATCTATAATGAGAGCTAATGACAAGATGTTTGCTATAGAGTTAGGGTTGTACCACACGTCTATGTCTCCAAATCTCCCAACCATGTCCGAATCCATCACCCCTCCATTAGTATGGACTCTCAACGTCTTCCCTTCTGGGTGCCTCTTCACGTTCGTTAGCAACTTCTCGTTATTAAATACGTGTACCGTAGACTCGCTATCAAGCAGTATTAGCGCCCTGTCTAGGGAGGCTGATGACGTTGTGAGTTGGATGTGATTCATGGACTTCTGATCAGAGACTTGGTGTGACTGACATAAGACGTGGGTACTCACCTCTTCACTCTCGGGTACGGCTTCCTCTGCGCTGGGACACTTGTTGGCATAGTGGCCCATTTTCTTGCACTTGTGGCAGGTGATGTGCTCAACCGTCTTCCCGTTTGTACCAGGTACTAGACCATCCTCTCCGACTTGGGCAAACATGAGGTTGTCCTCCCGGCGACCCCTTCTGAAATGATTGGGCAGCTCACTCTCTGCTACATTTAGTGCGTTGATTGCCTTATCCACGGTCTCGGGGTATAGATTATTTTCTACTCCGTAGTGCAGGGTCAATGTCCTCTTGAATGTTGAGTATCTTTTGGAGCATGCTCCTTCAATGATTTGCATGGCAATTGCCTTCTCCCTGAATTCTCTGATGGCTGCCTTCTTCCGCACTGCTTTCACCCTGGCTGTTAGGGGATCACCGGCTTCATCAACTGCTGTTGCTAGATCTTCGTCAATTCGATTCACTTCCACGAGATGTACGCCGTATGGTCCGCAATATTGCTCATACACTTTGATAAGAGACATCAGGCTTCTAACATAATCTGCATTATCCATGCGTTCTGTTTGTCTGAAGGTCAGGATTCTCTCTAGCGTCCGACGCACCGATTGTATCTCCGGTTTATTGCTATCAAAACTGGTGACAAGTGCTCTGACATTCTTTACTAACCATATTACATCTGACGTTTCGTTCTTGAGTTCGAAACCCTCCACACCTGCTAGCTTGTTCTTCATCCCATCTGATAGGAGCTTCCAAACAGTGGAATATAACTTGATCTTGCCCGCTTCTAGATTCTCCTCTCTTCCTACATGCCGCTTCACCTTCTCCTTCCATTTAGTGACTACTAGCTCGTCTGCTCTTTGTTCAGCCGTCAGTAGGGCAGGTTCCTCGATGGTCACATCTTCGAAAGTGTCAAGAATCTTAGACACAGTCTGCCCTTCAGTCCATTCTGCTCTCACGGTGTACTTGAGCCTTTCAAAAATCACGTCCAACATGCGTTTGTCCCCTCCTTCAAAACCTCCCTTGATGATAGTGTAGCTGTTGGGATGGGGAAACGATTTCTTTGTGCTGGAGTTCTTGTTCTTGGTGAAATGTATGGCACCGGTTCCTCCTGCTGGTGTCGCACCGGCTGCGGTAGGCGGAGTAACCGCTGGTGTGGCCATGGTAACTACCCAACTAGTGACCCGTTCGGTGCTTTCTTCGGATTGCTCTTGAGCTTAACAAAATAATGGATAAACAATAAAATAATTTTAATTGAGTTTTATGTTGAGGAATAAAAATTCGAGTACCTGACCAGGACTATGTAATCCAGAGTCTTTCTAGA
>JAAMXU010005080.1:0-22454 GCA_019693545.1 Chaetoceros muelleri | reverse complement strand
TACTATGTAAAGTAACATAAGGCAGAATCAAGTCCATGAGGAAATGCTATTCCAAACTATCATGGGGGTCATAATGATGGGGGCTACTGTAGCAAAACGTATATGTCTTATCCGTATTTCCGTCACAGCCACTTATCGTAGAGAGACCACGTCTTTCTAGGGGTATCATAGATATCACAAGTTAGGTTGGGATACTGATCGTCTGAGATTAGCATCACTTTTCTAAAGAATTCTATTTGGGTACTACCATTAGGAAATCAAGTTAGGTTGAAGAAGATCAAGCTGAATCAGATCATGAAGAATACAAGAGATCATTCTAGAGCCAAAAGGAGTTCTATTTCATTAGGAGTATACGATCGAGATACATTTGATCATTAGGAAGTAGTTTAGAATCATTCTCACAATTTAAATTAAACACAATTTGTAAGCACTTGTGTCGTATAATTGAGCAACAGCTACAAGATTGTTGAGTTGCGTAGACGTACTGTAGTAGCGAGGCTGCACGCAGTTCTCTGTCCGTTCGGCTCCCTGCTGCACTCTCCGCACGCAGCATTTTCCTTACAATCCGTACGTACGGGTTACCGGTAAACCTCAGGCAGGTAGGATAACTGTCAGATATGCCATGAAAATTCCATGTTCCATGCCAAAAGAAGAATAAAACAAAGTGCTCCTTCTTTGTATAGCGAATCTTCTCGAGTACTGTAGTATTTATTTATGAATCAAAGGAAACACCCGTCGAACAATATTCTTCGGAAATCCTTAAAGCATTAGTGATTCCTGTTGACAGCTCTTCCAATATCTGGTGAAAGCAAGATAAAATGTGGTGGAATCCCAGCCTTATATTCCCATTCAACTTCACAAATGCATCCTCTTTTGCGCTTCATTTAGGGATTCTCTACACATTTGCAACAAATATTGGTGCGATGGAAAATGGTCTTAATACTAATGGTACTTTGCAATACATTGACTCCTTGCCCGCATTGCCACTAATAGATGCAGTACAGGACTCTCCCCTATTTCTCCAGGACATCAATTTCCTTGTGGTGACGGACGTCCATTCTTGGGTAGCTGGTCATCCACACAATGAGAGTCTGAATGCTGATTATGGAGACGTTTTTAGCTTCTACGAAAGGCTTAAGAATAGATCGATGGAAGAGGAAAAGGACTTATTCTTTGTAATGAACGGGGACTTTATGGATGGGACCGGGCTCAGTACTTACCCTCCAGAATATCTGACACCAATTTTGCAACGCATGCCCTGGGATGCTCTCAATATTGGAAATCACGAACTATACAAAAATGCCACAATTGAGTACATAACACAGCCGGGGGGATTTGTTGACTTTTGGGATGGGAGATATCTTACTTCTAATGTGTTATTGTCCGAATCGAATGCTCCAATTGGAGAAAGATACACATTTCTGCATGGAACATATTCTGGTTATACAATTTTAACCTTTGGATTTTTGTACGATTTTTTGAATAATTGTCAAATTACGACTATAGAGACAGTCGAGTCAGTTGTGAATTCTACATGGTTTCAAAATGTGCTGCAAGGCAATGAAGAAAACTTTGACGCCATTCTTGTATTGGCTCATATGGATGCTTACGATCCGCTTGTTACAGTCCTTCTTGATAAAATTCGGTCGATATGTGGCCCCAACATGCCAGTGCAATTTATCACTGGGCATTCTCATGCACGAAAGTTTCAGCAACTTGACCCATTTAGTACAAGCTTCGAGGCAGGAAGGTATTTGGACACAATTGGCTTTGCCTCCCTCTCTTTCAATGCAACTTCTGCAAGTTTTGATCACATATTCATTGACGCAGATATTGCAGTCATGAAAGATATGTTAGATATGCCTGAATCCGAATCAATAGAAACTAAATTAGGTCGAGATATCACTGAACTTATTGTGTCAACTCAGGATAAACTCGGCTTAAATCAGGTAATTGGATGCTCCCCGATGACTTACTACTTTACAAATAGTTTGAACGAACCCGATTCCTTGTGGGGTTTGTATGTAAATGCCGTAGTTCCTCGTCAGTTGTTCAAAGGTAGCGATTCTAAGATTCTGATACAGAACACAGGTGCCTTCCGATATGATCTATTCGAGGGCAATACTACTCTGAACGACATTGTTGCAGTGTCGCCATATAATGACACATTGTATATGATTAGTGAAGAAGTAAACGGAAGCGATTTTCTTCGCGCTTTTGGAGAACCCAATGCAATTGATGACAATGCTTATCTTGCTACTTTGCCTCAGTTAGTTGTTTCCGGAAGCATCGTCAAGGATAAGGTTTACAAGGTATATACAGTGGAATTCGATGTTGGTTTTGTCTCTAGTCGTCTTTCTTTGGCCACTGGTAGAGTATTTACTCCACTCAAGGAGAATGGACAAACGACAGGGACACTTTGGTTGAATTTTATAAAAGATTATTGGATATGTTCGGAAGAGGATGAAAAACAAGACGCATCAGAAGGAAACTCATGGAAGAAATTTACTGATTTCATAGGATCCTTTACTCCCGTGAAAATGATTGCCTTCATCATGACCTTCATCGTAATTGTGTTTTTTGGATGGATGTTTCTTTGTCGGCAAACGCGTCAGCGCGTGTCTGCTGATGACTATGAAGTTGAATCATATGACCATTCATACGATGACGACAGTGGTATTCTATCTCAAAGCGAAGATGAAAATAGTAGTGTTTTCCCAATTAGTACAAATGGAACTCCAAAGGCAAATAGACTGTACCATTCCATACCAGATGAAAACGGCATAGTTTAGTGCATTTGTGGCCTTCACAAGACATACAAATAGATGTTTAGATTAAGTCTGAGAAATAGTGTGAAATCAAAGTTTTGTTTTATGTTTACTCTTGTATTATAAGACCCCCGACATTTTCATGATCTTTGATTCATCCAAGCAGGCAAGGAACGCCCTCTACCTCTCCCTCTTGCCATGCCCCTTCCAGCAGGAGATGACATTGGATCAGAAACTACCGAATTTTGTGCGCTGTCTTGGCTATTTGCGAAATCAAATGTTGGTGGCGGACCTAACGGTCCAAATTCAAATGAACCTGACTGCGATGTAGCTACAGCACCAACGTCAAATTCCTCATCATGCTCCTCCCCATAGAAGTCATCGATGAGATTAGCTGCCATATCTGCACAGTAATCCATACCCCCCTCTGAATGCTGCCAATCGGAAGAGCCCCCGTAGGATGCATTTGAAGAAGCAGCCTCGCAAACACGCTCCAAGGCATGTTCGCACTCAGCCTCTTTCAAAAACGTAGAAGCGTTTCCATCGTAGCGTCCCACTCGTCGATGCATCGCATCTAACATATTAATGGCTGGTCTTATGGCATCAACGTCCAAGCAGACCAACATTCCTACCAAAGCCCTAACCATTCCCTTTTCTCTATATATTTCTAACAGTAGCGCATCTCTCTGAATAATGGTGTCCTCTGCATTACTACCAGGAGGTGCTGCAAGTGCATTCCAGATAGCATTCAACACCTCTCTCTTCCACTCGAGTGTGAAGGTTCCCTTTAGCAATACACGACAAAGAGGAGGGACAAGTACTGGGCACGCAGTGGTAGTAGAAGGATGGTTTGCATAACCATAGTCACAGAGCAAGGCTCCAGCAACCCACGTTGCCTCAGTCGCAATAGTCATTGTCTCTCCACAAGGTTTGTGTACTTGCAACCACAAGGCCAGGGTGTCAACTATGGAATGATTATCTACTTCAATGACACCCATGACATATTTTCCATCCACTGCTGTCGCCAGGTTTCCAAAAATGCGCATCAAAGGTATGACTGATTGAAAAATGCTACCCCTATCTCGTCTGTCCAATGTTACTTGTGATACATGTGCGAAATGCTGCGATAGAACCAGTAGCAGCTCATCATTCATCAGAGTTTTAAATATCTCTTCCTCGTCCTCTTTGGAGGTCAAGAAAGAAACGAGCCAATACATTTCCTTTCGAAAATCCCATAGAGTGACTTGTGATTGAACATTGGTACTCTTTTCCAATGTCAGAGCATATAATATCTCTCTGGCAGTCATTCCACCCTGTACAAATGGCATAGCAGTCTCGATTCCTCTTGCTATATTACAAAGTGTCCAAGCGATATTCCGACGAAAGCTCAGATTGCCCTCATTTTGGCTCAAAGCTATGGTCAGTGCACCGATAACATTTTCAGAAATCAGCTGCATACGGCATTGTTGCGAATCCCCAGCAATATTTCCAATGACCCAGCATGACTGCTCTTGAACTTGACTACTTGGTGAAGAAACCAGAGCAACAAGTGTTGGTGTCAAGTTTCTAGACAACATAAATTTACACCAAGAACCACAGTTCGAATAGTATGATTCTGGACATTCCATAGCAGCTAGATTTGTTAAAATCTGGAGAGATAGTATACATGCCTCTATATTATCACCAGCAGCAGCTAGAAATGTGACCATGTGCTGTAAAAAGTTGTCCGCTTGTTGGGTTGGTATTTCACTGAGTGGAAGCGAACTCGTCTGTTTGGAAGTGGCCAGGCTCGTTTGCAATGCCGAGAGCGTCATCATAGAGGGAGAATCAAGAAGATTCTGTAAGCATTCCATAGGAGTCCCCGCTGCTACATTGCTTGCAGATTGGTCGGCCATTTGAGATCCAGTGAGCCTTCGTTTGACCTGCAACTGATGTGACTTTTTTTCCTTCCTGAGCTTGGAGCTTAGTTCGAGCCTTCGTTTGTTCATAGACTCCCGAAGACTCGTTGCTGATGTACTCTTGATACTGGAACGCTGAGTTTGCTTCATGGTTTGTAGGTTCTCTATTTGTTGGTCTATGTATGCGATTGAGCGATGGTTGTATGTATGGTTGATTGATTGGTTGATTTGAAAGCAACTCACTAACTAACTAACTGGCTGAATGAATTGATATCCAATGGGGTCTGATGTTGTGTTTGGCGTTTGGCCGCCCCCGTTGACAAGTAGCGTATTGTGTGTATGTAGTGTCGTCATTCAATGCGCATGAAGCGAGGCATTCGTGGCTCCGCCCCCCCCGCCAATTTTTTGCGCGCACGTTGTAAGGAAAGTTTGTGGGGTTGGGTTGGTCATTGATGATGATGACTCTGGATAGCGAGCGAAAGAAGTCACGCGACTCATTTTTCTTTCCTCACATTTTCATTTTACCATATCAGGTAGACACCGAAGGTCCAAGGTGTTGTTCACACCCAACAGGAACGATAAACATTCCTTCATTGATTTTATAATAAAGCAAAAGAATAAATGTATGGATAATATCTTTTACTTGCGTTATGTGTTCCTTCCTATTACTCGTCGATTGCCAACTATTTCCTTACGACGAACCCTAACGGAATATCATGTGCTTCCAAGTTAGGTCCACGTCGCCAACATTGAAGTTTGTCATTCGTATCAATAGCACACGCATGGTCCACCCCAAGAGAGATATGGTGATATTCAATGTCGAATCCTGTAGTATTTGTAGTTGGGATCATGGTTCTTTTCTGACCCCAGCATTGGACTGTATGGTTTGATGTTAGTGCACAAGTTTCTTGTATTCCTACGGATACTTGTAAGAAAGGTCCTGTTATGATGCACAGTTTAGTATATATCAAAAGGAAGTATGGGCCAGCAGTATCAACATCTCAGTAATTAGATTTAAATGAACGATGAAACTCCTCATTGTGTAAAACGTGCCACTCACCTTCGTATACATTACAGGAAGAATAATTGTCACGAGAGGAGGAGGAGGAGGAGGAGGAGGAGGACGGTGAAGAACTCCAACAGTGAATGTCACCCGAAGATGATGTAATACCACAAATGCGACGCTTTTTACCTGCAATAATTTGAGAAAATCGGCCCTTTATAATTTCTTCTCTGTTGTACCTTTTTCCCCAGCATTGAACTTGTCCATTCTGGAGCAGACCACATGTTATTGAATCGCCACAGCTGACTTGCATGTAATGAGCAGAAGAAGTTGTCAGTAGTGCCGAGGATCGCTGTTCTCCCACTACTATACCATTAGTCGGATTTGCCTCACCAAAAGTATTTCTTCCCCAACATCGAATCTTTCCCCCCATTATCAATGCGCATGCATGTGCTTTACCGGAACTCACACTTTTGAATCGATCAATATTGCTTGTGCCGTCATTGTTGTCACCGGGAGTTCCTCGAATGTCTCCCCAACACTTCACCTTGGAATCGATTGAAATTGCACACGAGAACAAGTGACCGCTGCTTACTTGTTTGAATACACCTGGAGGAGGAGATGTTTGACCATGAGTATTTTGTCCCCAACATCTCAGTCCACCTCCAACATCGACGCCTTGGCGATATTCAATAGCACAGGTATGATAATATCCAGCTGATACAGTGTTCGTAGTCGACGCTTGCGGTAGTGCAAAGGACTTTTGAAGAACGATATACGCAAGAAAGAATCGAAAGATTAGTGCTAAAACAGACTTCATGATGATTGATTGAGCGACTGTTTGGCGAAACAATATCCTTTTCTTCAAAATATTCTGAATTAAAATTTAAAAATCTTTTCAGATGATTTTTTTTTGAAATAATAATATGTCTGGATCAGGTATTCCATTTTTAAAAATCTTTAATAGGATCACGAACCCATAAGTTGATGAGATACTTTTCTCCCTCCGTAACAGCCCGTGCAGCGTGCTGAGACAAATCATCTAGGTTTCCATCCGGGAGAAAAGAATAAAACAATGCTGCTTTGCATTTTCTCGCCTTTACACGAAGGGGCTCTGATGTCTCGCCATTGATCCAGCGTGGGAATTCAGTTTCACCCCCTTCCTTGACGTCATTCAGATAAAGCAGCAACGTTGCAAATCGAGCAGGTTGGAGCCTATCATCAACAGCTGCATATCCAAAGTCATGATGGGCCGTATACTCTTGCCGTTCACCATAGTGCACAAGTTGCAATTGCTCCCCAACTGTCACTCTGTTTGGCCAATCGGGATATTCGCTCTCATCACGGTCTCTGAATAATGCTTCATCAATCTTTAACAGATCCGCAGCGCGACGATATATCGCATCAAATACCTGATCTGTTTCTCGACCGACCCAAGTGTTGTAACTTGTCCTTACTCTTGCCTTACTAGCATCTGTTCCCTGTCCGACTGTGGAGAGATGCATAGTCGTTGTCTTGGCATAATTAACAATATGATCTACCTCGACTTCTGAGAGGAAGTTCTCAATTTCATACGCTCTGGGGCGAATACTAACTACTTTGAGTGTCATGTTCAAAATCCCCGGTTCACGGTATTCGGATAGAATTCTAGCATCGTCTTCTTTCAAAATACGTTCCAATCCCACCTCTTCAATGGGAGACAATTGATCATGAGGTATAGAGGTAAACTGCGTTTCTTTGGTTGCCACCCAGTGCTCCTGACCAAAATAATCAGCAGGCCACATGAAATGAACTGGCTTTGGCCTAGGATACATGGTTAAGTACTCTCTTCCAGTTATTTTTTTATACTCTTCTGCAAACTTGCGATTTCTGGCCATTTTATTATACTTTTCGTACTCTGAAAGTGTTAATGTTGAAAGATTTTCTTTTGTCTTTCCTTCGTCACCAGGAATATTTATGGGATCATAATAGTAAAGAGCTTGGGGCCCATCTGTGTCTTTGTCAACAATAAAGTGTTGTAGAACAACCTTAGATTCCGCATAGTCACTGGGGCCGAAAAAAAACTTGTGACCAGGAAAAGAAGCCGTTCCTAGAGAGTGAAACGGTTTACATTTACCCATGGCGATGGGATTATTATTATCATCGACCCTATAAACATTTTGGGAAAGGACGAGAGGTAGGTCAGTTGATTCCGTATAAAGCAGATTTCAAATAAATAATAAAATATACAACATCTTCAAACGTATGACGCACCAAAATAATTGAACAAGTCTGGGACTCATATTAAAAAATTTGACGGCATGCCCTTTCATCTTGGGTTTAACGATTGTATCATGTTTCCCTTGAGACATTGTCTGGATATCAGGATCCATAAAGACATCAAAGTGCTCAGTGCCGTAGCCAAGATCGAATGTCATTTCTTGAAGGTTG
Source organism: Chaetoceros muelleri (assembly GCA_019693545.1). Lineage (NCBI taxonomy): Eukaryota > Bacillariophyta > Thalassiosirophyceae > Chaetocerotales > Chaetocerotaceae > Chaetoceros > Chaetoceros muelleri. The sequence continues at coordinate 14,355 of JAAMXU010005080.1, read as the reverse complement.
GGATCCTTCCTCTCTTCCATGATGGAACTCAATACCGTTGACCCTTTCACTGACTCGGCTTGGCATGGAGCCAGGAGTGCTATAAGTGATCCAATTCTTACCAACCCTTTCATGATCTTAGTTGGAAGTATAGTTGTTATAGATAATGGCTCTGTGCCTGTCTGTTTTGATTTATGATGTTTATTATTTGTGGACCCAGCAGTGCCAGGGTTCTGATTCCGTACAGTGAAATAAAGTTGGAAACCCAAAACGGTTGCCAAAAAAGCGGAGGAGTGTGATGGTCAATGCTTACATTACACATTACACATGTGTGCCCCCAGAGGGGTAGCCGTTGGAAAAAAGGACTTCTCTACTGTACAGAACTGTACGTAGAGCTCTGTAGGGTACTACTGTACTACCAGTAAACACTATTACACATCACACAGCATTGTTATTGGGAGGACAGTAGCCGTACCTCGGTACCGTACTTAACGGAAAGTTGTCCCCTCCCCCCCAATTGTGCAAACTGGTACTAAGTACTCTAAAACTCTCTAAAATATAAACTACTACACATAAATAATCAAGTTGTTCAAGTACACTGGTCTCAGAGGGTCTGTCCTGCTGCACGATGTACATATGATAACAAGAACCACATTTAAACTCAATGATGAAATTCGATAAAAGTAAAAGTTGAGAAAAAACAGAGAACAGGTGATCACCTCTTTCAGAAAAACCTGTAGAGCAGTAGCTAGTAGTAGTAGTGTGATTTACTTGTTGAACTGTAATCATCTCACAGAAGAGTGATAGATCTCAGATCTCCATCCTCCCTATTGTAAGGCCTACTGACAAGTACTAAGGCCTGTAATGTACATACTGTACCCTCTGGGGGGACGAAAGTATTATTTACGCTTTACGCTATTATTGTCTCTGGGGAGAATGAATGGCTCGTTGAATGTCATGTGAAAAAAAAATGACGAACAGAACGTTTAGAGGAATAGATCCTACAGAGGGTTGGCTGGGGGTGGTTTGTCGAGAAAGCGGGCAATGGTGTCACGGACAGAAAGTGCGTGTGTCATTATTAGTGGTGAAATAGCCTCTTCACTCTAGTTTTGCCACACTCTACAGAATGACGCTACTCGCAGACTGCGGACACTCGCTGACATCACACACGTCGCCACGCTTTAGGGGAAAAAGAAGCCTTCCGCCTCCCTGTGGGATGTACGTAGATAGCGTAGAATACGGATAAGGGGTGTGTATAGTTCGTTGCTGTAGACTGTAGACGGATAAAAGTAAATAGAGAGACACCGTTTTGCAATTGTATCTCGGGATCAAGAACCAAGAGCTGAAAAAGGGGTTCACAACTACTTTCATCATAGCCACCCGTTCTTGTTTTACTGTACACTGTCAGTACATGCAGTGTTGCAAGTTGCAAGAGTGTTGCAAGTCAGCAAACTAATCACACAAAATGAAATCAGTTTACTCATTAAATGCATTAACTAATCATGGATAGCACTGTTTCTCAAAAATATATGACATGCATAGATAATTTCATCGAATCTGGTGAGATTGATTCGGTGACTGCACTGCAATGTATTACTGCTGAAGTCACCAAAGCCGAAACAAATAGTCGACAGTCAATCGAAACCCTTTTCTTAATTTATTGCGCTACGCTAGTTTTTCTAATGCAAGCTGGATTCGCTATGATATGTTCAGGTTGCGTGAGAAAGAAGAATGTGCAGAACACAATACTTAAGAATCTTCTTGATGTCTGCGGGAGTAGCGTAGCCTTTTATTTTGTCGGTTATGCCTTTGCATTTGGCGGGGACCCTAGCAAGACAAGTTTCATAGGAAATAGTAATTTCTTACTGCTGGATACGGCCGATGCCATCTCGAGTTCTAATTCAATCGGTTTTCAGTATGCTCATTGGTTATTTCATTTTGCATTTGCGGCTACAGCAGGTGAGTACACTAACATCCATTATTTGTTGGTTTCATTACCAAAGACAGAAAAGCATGAACTCATGGCCTTTTTGATATTTACATTGTTATAGCTACTATCGTTGCAGGTACTCTGGCGGAACGATGTCAAATGAATGCCTATCTATTGTATAGCATCATTTTGACTGGATTTGGTAAGTCATACATACGTCGCACTTCAATCGATACCATCATACTGGATTTCAATACTTTTCTTTCTTCGCGTCCAATTTTGATTCCTAATATACTAAACTTTACTACTCCATACAACTTCAAATAGTGTACCCTGTTACGGCCCATAACATTTGGAGTGCAAGTGGATTCTTAAGTGTGCTCAATTCGAAACCATTGGTAAGTAATGTTCTATCGCGTTTCAATGAAAATACAAAATGAATCATGAATATCTGATTAAAATATCTGATGAATGGATTGATTCCACCTACTCGCACTGGTAACCATGCATAGTTTGGAGTTGGTATGATTGATTTTGCTGGAAGTGGCGTGGTGCATGTGACAGGAGGCTGTACTGCTTTAATAGCAACAAAGCTTTTAGGTCCAAGGAAGGGTAGATTTCATGATGATCGAGGAGAGAAGTTGAGACGTCCAAATCTGCTGGTTGGACATTCAAAATCATTACAGGTGTGTATAAAGAACGTATCGATCAAACTGTGATATGAAATGAAATATATATACACATACATTGTTTGTTGATGCATGACTAACATATATTGTAATTTCACATTAGATGCTTGGCTCTTTCATATTGTGGTTTGGATGGTTTGGTTTCAATGCTGGAAGTGCTTTAAAAATTGGTTCAGATCTAAACACAATTGTGATTGCCAAGGCTGTGGCAAATACAGCATTGGCTGGTGGTTCCTCTGGCGTTACTGCTCTATTAGTAAACTTATTTCTTACGGAACGCAAAACGGGCGAACCAGTGTACAAGCTTGCAGCGGCAATGAATGGTTGTCTAACTGGTCTGGCTGCCATTACTGGCAGCTGTGGTATCATAGAACCATGGGCAGCAATTATGATTGGAACCGTATCAGGTTTGATTTATCTTTTTACGAGTAACCTTCTAGAAAAGGCGTGTATAGACGATGCTGTTGATGCCATTCCCGTTCATCTGGCTGGAGGTGCTTGGGGTGTCATTGCCACAGGTCTTTTGGCCAGTCCTCGAGGAATCCGAGAAATGTATGGTAATTCAATAGAACATGTTGGATGGTTCTATTCGTGGGGACGGGGCTCTGGAGATTTTACCATTATGGGATGCCAAATAATCGGGCTGTTATGTATACTCTTTTGGACTTCTTCCGTGATGACTCCCTTCTTTTTATTTCTCAACTACATGGGAATGCTGCGGTCAGATAGTTTGGAAGAGATTGTCGGTCTCGACGTATCATATCATGGATACGCACCGCATACCATGGACGGTGAGGTCAGAAATGAGCATTTGCAAGAATATTATAGAAAAAACAAACGGTACGAAAAGGTCATTGTTATGTCTGATGAGGAGATTGACGTGGACAATGTGGATCGCTTCGAGTAGTATTGATCCCATTTCGTCGCAATACACCATCCATTTGATTGCAACTGCAACGACATGCTTTCTTCGCGGTTACAAAAATGAATCGCAAAATGTGCTATTATTAGATTACATGTAACACTCCAATTTCTTTATGCTCTTTACTTATTGATTGATTGATTCAACTAATTAGATAGTTTGCAACTACTCCAACCCACACATGCCTAAATCCGTTAGTGCTCCTCCATGAATGTTCTTACTTTTTAGCTTTTGCCTCCTCTCCAAAAATGCACCAAATCCTTCAAACTCATTCAATTGTCCATTTGTCATTCGATTTCCTTTCAAATTTAAATCAATAAGCGGTGTAGAAACAAACAATTCTTCAGGTAGAGGTTGGGGATTTCTCTGATCAAAAGAAGTAGACAAAACAACAATTTTATTAGACTCCAATGATAGAGACTTGAGTTTCACAAGCAATCCAATCGCTCGCGGTAGAGATGCGATTTGATTATGATCCAGATTAAGTTCCGTTAGGGAAGAAGATAAATTCTCGCAAAATTCTTTTGGAATTTCATTTATCTGGTTGTTACTCAAATCAATCTTTTCCAACTTGGTTAGTTCCGGGGCGTATATTGACTTTGGAATACTCGGAAGATGATTGTGATCCAGTTTGATCATTTTCAGACTAGACGAAAGAGACGGTAAAGGAGGCCCAACTAATTTCTTTTCTCCATCTACATCCACCCCCAATTGATTATAACTCAAGGTTAAGGATTGTAAGTTGTCAAGTTTACTCAAAGGTATGAGGGTCCCCTTAGCGAGTTTGTTGTTGCTAAGATTGAGAGTCCGTATTGTCGTGAGAATATTCATTTTATTAGGGAGATGTTTGATTCTATTATGTGAAAGGTCCAGAGCTTTAAGATTTGGAATTCTAAAGTTGCAGAGGGGGGTGGGATGAAGAGATGTATCAATATATATTAGAAAAGGGTATTGGTCTTTGAAGCCGGTAGCAGCAGCAAGTGCACGGCAATAGGAGAAACATTATTAAGCACACTCACTCACTCATAAACTTTGTCAGGTACTGTGTTCAGATTATGATCAGTCAGAGATAGTACACCCGTCTTGTGTGCCGTTTCAGTTTTCTATTGCAATGCATTGAATAAAATGTGAGCAAACTAAAAATATCGGTGAACGAACTCCAGTGACTTTGAAACGCGCTGTAGATAGAATCATCCGTCGAACGAAACATATTACTTTTAGAGATGTAAAGAAATTCTTTCTAGATTAACTAACTCACTTGCTTCACGACATGTTTTCGGACTTTGACTGTCGTTTTGGAATGCGATTGTCCCATGGCTTATGGATTGCTCTTGAGCTGTTTTATGTTTTTTACAACAAGCAAAAAAAATACAGTAGAAAATACTCAAAACGGAGAAAAAACTTGTAACATTATTCGTACAGTAGCAGTACGTGTATTGTAGGTACACTACTCTCTACTAAAAATACTCTAGCTACTAAGAGAGAGACTCTACACAACGTACAACAGTTCCGTTACGACATGGAGCGCCTATCGCCAAACTTGATTTGATGCTGCACGACACTTGCTTATTACTACATTACTGTGCTGTGTTACTACTGTACTGTAGTATTCGTGTAGTAGTGAAAGGGACACCAGTAACTGTTCTTCCGGGGAGCGCAGCAGAGACTCCGAACTCCGACACGACGAAATCAATCACACATTCCTGACTGATGCATAGATTTGTTCAAAAAACAACAAACCAGTTCATAAAACTTACTGTTTGTTTGATACCGGTACTTATATGAGTATGCTTAGTCAACAGTTGCAAAGAATATTGACAGTTACACTTCAATCAAGCGACGGAAAATCGTTTACACTTTTGCATCCTCAAGAAACCTCACCTTCGAAGCTCATCCAACATGCCATCGAAGATGAACATCATGAGCGACTACTAGATCAAGAGTATTCAAGTTCCGACTCAGTGGTAATCTCCCTAGTCAAAGTGTCTTCTAATATTCTGGAATACGTGGTCAAGTTTCTCCGACATTATGCCAGGGAGCCACTGCGTCCCATAGAGCCACCCTTAGGAACCTCATTCGATTCTAAAATAACACAAGATTTTTATAGAAATTTTATAAATGGAAAAACGATGGATGAAATAATTCAATTGGTTCATGCAGCGAACTACATGGACATACCGCCTCTTTTGAATCTTACCTGCCTCAAGATCGGCTTCAATGTCATGGGGAAGGATGCTGAAGAGATTAGAATTTTATTGAACCTTCCAAAGCTGTCTCCACAAGAGGAGATGAGGGCAAAAGAAGAACATCCTTGGTTGTTTGAAGAATAAGAACATGACTTGGGATTTACATATTATGAGTGTTATATTACTTATAGAAGAATATACACGTATAAATGTAATAGTATACAGGTTACAATTCTATCCGTGTAACATTTCTCTTCATGTGTCGTAACTTGCGCTGAAGCTTCTCTACTTCACCCTTGAGTTCCTCATTGCGAGTTCTTAGTACCCTTACAGAACTCTGAGGAGACATCAGTTCGTCTACCCCATTGCCATTCATGTGCAATCTACGTATTTCATTTTTCAGAGATGCGATCTCACTTTGGAGTTCTACATTTTTACGATGCACTTTTTGCACTTCCTTCTCATTTGCTCCAAATTCATCAATTTGTTTCTTTAAAGATGCAACTTCAGCTTGATGTTTCAGCTTCAATTCATCCATGTCTACCTTGAGTTGCACAAAATCTCGTTCGCGAGAGGAAAGCAGGGATGACTTTTCGACTACCTCGCCATTGAGATTTGTGATCTCTTTTCGTCTCATGTCGGTTTCTTTTTCCATTTTGATTCGAAGATCTTCAAATTCCTTCCTCATACGCTCCATGTCTTCTTCTTTGCCCCGGATCAGGAGTTCAAGATGCTCAGCCTTTTCATTTTCTTCATCGAGACGAGATTCCAATTCATTTTTCATCAAGTCTCTAGTACTCTGAGATGCGACGACATCATTCATCACTTCCATAAGTCTAAGTTCTATCTCAGTCTTGGCAACATTGGCATCCGTCAATTGCTTTTTCAACGCGTGGATTTCACTGTCTCGATGTTTGAGCTCCGTTTCATTTTCTTTCTTTGCTTGAGCTAGAATTTCCTCCGGAGAGAATTTTTCTAGCTGCTCCTTGAGACTCATCTTTTCTTGAATTTCTTTATCATATTTGTCTTTCAAATCTTCTAATTCATCAAATGTAGCAGAAGATTTCAGTTGTATTGTTAACATATCCTGCTGTATAGTTTCTAGTTGACTGGAACTCTTGGTTTTTTCCTCTCGTAGATTCTGCAGCTCTCCTTTTTTGTTGGCAAGTTCAAGTTTGAGGGAAGCCATTTCCAACTTGAGACCTTCAAATTGTTGCTGTAGACTGGTGTCCTTTGCGGATTGAGCCTTGTAGGATGCAATTTCTTTCTCTTTCTGTTGAATTTCTTCCTTGAGCTTTGTGATATTCTCTTCAGCATCTTGAAGACGAACAGATTCAACGGGATCTTGGTCAGGTTTCTTGTCAACGACTTCTTGCAATTGTCTGTATTTTTCCATCTGTGATTCATATTTTTCTCGAATGTCTTCAAGTTCTTGGACGGTTCTGGCATTCTTTTCTTGCACACTCACGAAATCTGATTCTAACTCATTAAGATTTTTCTTACTTGTTTCATACTCTTTTCGCAGTACTGATAGTTCCTCGTCTTTCTTCTGCACTTCATCGCGAGCTCTGGATAACTCACTTTTGAGTGTTTCCATTTCAGCTATTTCAGCTTTCAACTTGGAAACTTCTTTCTCTAGCTCTTGAACTTCTCGGTTTTTCTCTTCCATTAACGACTCCCTTGCTTTATCAAGTGCATTGTCTTCATCTAACTTGTGTTTTTCTGTAGTATCTTTGTTACTTTGAACCTCAGCTGAAATCTTATTGCTTTTGACCACTTCTAATTCTTGACGAACAGATGACAGTTCACCCCTTAGCTTCTCTAGTTGACTTTCTTGCTCGGTGAGCTTTAACTGTGATTCTTGTATCTTCTCTTGGAGTAGAGTATCACTGCCGTTATTTTTCAATTTGATCAACTCGTCTTCTTTCAAATTGATTTCGTTTTGAAGTTCAGCAATCTTGATGCTCTGTTCGGTTAACTTCATCCTTAGAGAAGTAATTTCCTTGTCTTTTCCAGTTTTTAAGCTGTCTTTTACTCGTGTCAAGTCATCCAAGGCCTTTTCCCGTTCCTCGTGCTTAGACCTTTCTGCTGCAAGTTGTAATTTTAAGCCCTCTATTTCATCACTCTTTTCCTTTTGCTTCTCATCAGCAGCCGCTGAAACATCCTTCAGTCTTGATTCGAGTGACATCTTTTCTTCTTCTATGTGCTTGATGGCTTCTTTCAGCTCCTCATTCCGCCTTTGCTCATTTTCGTAGTGTTTCTGTAACCTTTTGACATCTGCAATATTGTGCCTTATGGAGTTGTAGGGTGTAGTTGCAGCCGATATGGTTGTTCGAATGGTACCGCTGGAAACAACACTTGAAGTTTCGGACATATCATCAGCTTGTGCTCTACGCCTAGCATACTTATCCCGAAGACGCTGAACTCTGGTGTTCATTTCCTCGTTACTTTCACGATGCTCTCTTAATTTTTCTTTGATCATCTCCAAATTATTTGTACTTCCACCAGAATGAAATGTAAACATCTGGGGTTCTTTCTTTCTCTCATCTTCGTCTCGAGATGCCGCCTTGTCTCTCAATTCCGATTCCTTCTTCAGCTTTTCATATTTGGCCTCAAGCTCAGAGACTTTCGACTCAAGTTCCTTTTTGGAAGCTGAGAGATCTGATGTTTCCTTCACCCTTCTCATAATTTCATCTCGCGCTTCATGTTGTTCTTTGGATAGAGCGTTAATAATATTCAGATATTCCTTCTCCATTTCAGCCTTTTCGTCTACTACCTTGGCACTGGGTGTCATTGGTATTTTATGTACTTGTTCTTTATGCACACTTTCATTCATGGCATGTCGGCTCGATCCAAGACCTCGAAATATTCCTCTTAATGGAGCATTACTATTACTAGGCTGCCCTGTTCTTTTTTGATCTGAATCTCCATGAACACTCAAATTGATGTTGTTGCTGTCGACATCTTGCCTATGCTCGACTGGACCTGGACTTGGACTTCTTCCCCGACTAAATATTCCAAGAGGAGGCATGATTATATCGTATTCGAAGTTAGAATTACAGCGTTACGCTGATTGACTTCTGTATAAGAAATGTAAGGGAGAAAGCGATAAAATGTCGGTTGTAAATTTATCTCCCAAGGCATAGGGGTGGGACACTGAAATAGTGCATGGAGTGTTGGCGATTGGACGGGAAGAAAAATTACAATATGTAAGCTTTTTTAGCCTAAATTACTCTACAGTATGGTTCTACTGTACAGTAGTGCAGTACTGTTATCTTCTCGAGTTTTACTGCACCGTCTTGAAACTTGTAACCTATTATCGATCAGTTATCGATCATTACCTGTGACGTCAAACTCAAAACAATCATGTAAAAAGTATGCAAAAGATTTCACTCTCGGTCACTTCACACTTGGATTCATTAGAGAGAGAGAGATAGAACGATAATTAATTAATTCATTCAACAAACATGGCAGACTTTGACAATCTTCTCGAAGGCTCCCTAGAAGAAGAAACCCAACCATCCCTCTCAGTCAACGATATAACATCACAGAGACAAACGGCGTCAATACAAGACGACGCACATGATGATACCCACGACTTGGATGACAATCATGACGACGACGACGAAGCAGAGAATACCATACCTCCCGCATTGCAAGAAGCTTTGCGTCGGCAGGGGAACGACATCATGGATCAAGAAGCAAGGGATTTAGATTTGTATGGCGAAACGGAGCAAGAAGCGCATGCGACTGCGGAATATGATTTATTGAAAAAGTTGTGGATCCAAGAATTAAATACTACAGAATTGTGCTATTATGACGAAGAGCTCGTTAATTATCTAATTGGGTTATTAGATGAAAATGAAGATGCCCCGGATTACTTACGGGAAGAAGGTAGAGCTGATGCCGATCCCACCTTGGCGAATATCGCAGCAAGCATCTGCAATATGGACATGGAACGGTTGAGATTTATTCTCGTTGATTTGTTTCGGGTTCGGTTGGAAAAAATTGAAAAGTATGCGTTACACAATAGAGATTGCCGAGATCGAATGTGTACTCGTGAGGTAAGGACATGTGGAAGATAGTATTGGGCAGACATTGAGACTAATGATGTGCGTCATGTTTTCTTCTTCTTTTCTCATTGTCACTATTCCTACTGCTTAGGTCGAATACCTGAAATCTTATGGAGAGCTCTTTCAGACACATTTGGAGAGAACAGTTACAGATCACTTTCCAACAAATCTATGGACGCGATTGGATGAGCCAGATATGATTCCTCGTCCCGACCTTGATACATTTGTATTTTGCAAGGTCATAGATGAAGAAGGCATCGTATTGAATGATTTTGAGGGGATGTCTTTCAGTCAAGACGAGAATGGTCAGCATAAAGAGGCTGGTGAGACTTTATTTGTACGATATCAAACGATTCGTGATTACGTCCAACAAAACAAGGTTGAATTATTAATGTAAAGAAAGAGGGGTTGGTTGATCGTTGACACTATGATGATGTGGATGCATGCAGAGTGGAGGGGCACGACATCACAATACTTTTTCTCAATTAAAAACTACTCTAAATCTATTCCAGCGACGACTTTCAAATAATTCACAATAATCTTCAGCGAAACATCAGGATCGTTCCCCTCATCGCTTTTGATCACCAGATCTGCAACTCTCTTGGAAGGTTCCACAAAGGCTTCATGCATTGGTTTCACAGTCGTCAAATATTGCTCAATAACTTGGTCCGCTGTCCTACCCCTTTCAGAAATATCTCTCTGCAATCTTCGAATGAATCGTCTATCCGCATCCGCATCGACGAACACTTTGACATCCATCTCTCTGACCAACAGTGGATCGCTGAATATAAGGATCCCTTCAATCAAAATGATTTTCTTCGGCTCTACATTGGTCACTTTCTGTGTACGCATATGCGTGCTGAAATCGTAATTTGGTACATTGACACTACATCCTTGTTTGAGATCTTTGATGTGTTGAATAAGGAGCGCCGTGTCAAGACTTGATGGATGATCAAAGTTCGTCTTGGCTCTCTCTTCTAATGATAAATGAGATATATCTTTGTAATAATTGTCATGTAGAAGAGTACAGCAGTGGTGCAACAAAGCTCTTTGAACGGATCTAGCTAGCGTAGTCTACTCTAGAGTAGAGACAAAGTTAAATATGTGTGTGAATGTGTGATGTTGGCCAAGGAACGAATGAAAAAGAATAAATAGTTCTAACGAACGATAGTATAGGCACCCACCTTTCCTCCACCAGAGCCTCCTGCTATTCCGATAACAGTCACTCCATTTGCCATTCTCAGCTGATGAATGAATACAATGTGATCCACTTGCTTGCTTGCTTGTTTGTTTATAGAGAATATTGTTCATCAAAAATAAAATATTGTTTCTCTTGATGAATGCAAGTACTGTGTTCTGCTGTGTACGTACCCTGGTACCGAATACCAAACAGGTACAGTACAGAGGGTGCTCCTGCATCACCTTGTCCTTGTGGTTGTTAGCGGTCCATTTTTCCTCACCAAATTTGAAACAAATACAGACAGATCAAACGAAACAAATTTGGTTCCTACATATATAAATAAAAAAAGTTCTGAGTTTATAAGTGCCACAAACCACAAATATTATAGCAGCACAGTAAAATGATGTTACCCAAATACAGCTGCAATACACAATGAATTCAGAAACAGTATGGTGTGTCAGGTTAGCAAACATGGACTTAAAAGCTTATAAAGATATTTTAGAAAGGACTCATGACAAACTACATAGCAACGTGCGCATACGCATGGCAAAAATATACATGCAGTTCTCACAGCAAATATTAAATTTAAAACTCTACATAAATAACTATGTACAAGTCAAATGCATACACACCAGTTACATAAACTTACTCTCACTATGGATCAGGTACAAAGTGAACATCCCACGCTCACATATAAATGTAACTATCCGATGCATATTCCCAATCCAATCCTTAGTTATTTGGAAGAATAGAATAATAACATGGAAACAACATACAAAATGCAGTTATTCGATGTAATAAGCAATTCCTTACGTAATAATCACCAAATTATACATGTCAAATACAAATGCCGGTGATTAAATCTCCCATTACTTTATCACCACACTACACTCAAAAGCACATCGACAATGTGTGTTGTAACTGTCAAAAGACACAGAAAGAATAAATTAAAGATGTAACATGTATAACTTAAATTTATCATAGTTTTAAAAGATTATCTCATCGCATATTATAAAATAACAAAGTGACTCATTTATCATGTTCAAACCCAACATAGAACAGATGATCACTTTCATACTTCCAACGCGCCTTTCCACTTTCCAACATGTCCATCACCCAATCAACAAGAGCATCCATTATCAATAGTGCTCTAACACAATCCCATGCCTCATCCCAATAATAACCCAACTGCACACTGTCCAGATGGACAAATGATAAGTACTCCTTAACCTGCCTTTTTTCGTTCCCTACCCAATCCCATCCAACATAATCCTCTGGCATCCAACCAAGTTTCACATATCTCCAAATAGACAACTCTGATTCACCTGGAAAATGTGTATCATTCCAAACTCCAATAAAATTGTTCCTATCCCTCCAAGTTTCTACAGTCGCAATCGATTTCACATACTTGCAAAGGACTTCTTCTACCTCACGTGAAGGAGTGAGGATAGTCCTTTCCTCTCCAACCCCCTGTTCAAGTGCAACACAGTTCTGCACAACATCCAAATGGCGTTGCATCTTCAAAGTTCCAACCTTGATATCTCGGCTCAACTTCCACTTGTTATAACAATTCTTGTGCAAGCAGCATATATAATGCTCTACCAACTCCTTGACAACAGAAGGAGTCGGCAATGAAGTGTTCATGGAATGTACATGTTTGTTATACAAACCATAATGCTCGTATATTGTTGAGGGATATTGTTGAAGGAAACATAGTTGATGGTTGATAGGTGATGATAACTTGTGATGCTTATTTGGAGGAAGGTACTTTTCATCATCCTTGTAATCCCCAAAAATGCAATTGGGGAATAAATCTTCATCACAAAGACATTTATTGCTTCTTTTGTTGAAGGTATAGTTTGTAGCAACACTTAGGATCATTTTACTTGAACGTTTTGTGATTGAAGTGAAGCTGTTGTTTATGAGATGTTTACGTTTCCTCTTTTTTTCTTGTACTATATGTCTGTCTACAATGTACATCAATATCTATTTCGATGATAGATGTATATGTAAATAATCCAATACGTCACCCTTTTTAATAATTTTTTATATTCATTCACAATCAATTTAGCTCATAGATCACACTTATGTACAGAGTACACCCTTCAATATACATATTAGTAAATAGCTAGAAATGGCTCACCACAACCCGTTGGAAACATGTGTATTTTTATGCAGACATGAATATCCTCATAATGTCATTCATGGAAATGCTTGTGAAAACTATCATGACATATCCACAAAACAAATTTCCTCTCATTTTTCAAGACGCGCTCAAGAACCCTGACACATAACTTGTAATGCAAAATATGAATTTTCACACAGTATTAGTACCAAAATTTCACAACTACTACCCTGTTTTGGAACAAAGACACAAATCATTATCTCATGAAAATAAGTCAACAATTTGGTGTAACCGAATAGCTGCATATATTTTGTGCATTAGTGACCGAGTAGTTTGAGAAAAGTCAGCAATTTGGTGTAACGGAATAGCTGCATTTCTAATCTGCTTGAGATATCCATTTTAATCTCTTCCAAATCTGGCATTTACCCAATTCAAGAGTGCACTTAAAAATGAGTATCCAGACAAGTAACAACAACAATCTCAATCAAAAATCCACTGAAGATTGTGTGCATGGCTTTTCAGTGGTGTTTTCATTCCGTCATCCAGACAAGCAAAATGAGTTCAATGCAAAGAATGAGCTAACAAAATGCCTAATACTAGAAGAGTTCAACAACTTCCTAGATCTATAGTCAGTGAAGCTAGTTCAAGTCCTGCTGCTACACCTACTGGTGGAGTATCAAATGGATTGGTAAGTCATTGTCTTGGTATTTGTGTTGAGTGGCGGTCGTCTTCTTTTTCTAAATGATTTGATTTGTCTGTTGTTTAGAATGGAGGTAACCATCACTTTACAGAGAAGACTGATAAGTTGTTGGCAATTTACCTCCATCTTGAGGATGAGGTAGATGAAGAAGTTGATGCTTCTTTGAAAACCACATTGAGAAATGCTGTCATTAATCATATGGTTCTTCATGTCAAATTTCTCTCTGCTGACATTGTGTGAGATAACTCCGAAAGGAGGAACCTCATGTCATCATTTCCTTCTTTCTGGATGCCTGATTTCAGGGTCAAAGGATGCCACCTGAAGAGATAGCAAGGTTCTGGATGAAGATCCGGGGAAAGATCAACCCGATAATTAATAATTATCGAAGTAATAAAGCAAATGCTTTAAAACGCTATGTTGTACAAGGTAAGTACAAAATAGATTGAAATTGATTTCGTTGTCATTACTTTTATATCTAATTCTTCATTTGTTGCCTTTAGGTTTGAAGTTATCTGATGCCAATGGCATTGATGAGCTGATTCCTGACAATCCACCAGAAGAAGAAGAAGAA
>JAAMXU010005071.1:0-30235 GCA_019693545.1 Chaetoceros muelleri | reverse complement strand
AACCTTTTTTTGATGGATGTGCACATTATTCGTTGAGAGCTCGCATGGTTTTGAAACATTGGATAGTATACGATCAAGATTTGATGCAACGGGCTATTCTACTCGGAAAGAAAGGTTTTGAAAAACGGTATGTTTATGTTTCAAATATGCTCTTTTAGATATTATATACTTATATTGAATACGTACACAAGAACAACATGACCCAATTCTATAGCACGACACTCAACAAATGCTCTATCAACATGCTTTATTTGTGCACCTCTGACCGTTTTTTCTTTGCAATATCTGAAACACAATTTTCTGGTTGATTGGTAAGTGATATAAATTTCCTCTTGATATATGAACAAAGAATCTCTGAAGCAGAATTACCCCGACCCCGACTCGTATCATCTTCTTGATATTTCTTCACTGTCTGTCTGTTTATTCTCTTGTTGAAGTCCCCCTCCTCTGTCTGTAGAATCATCGCCTCCTCTGACAACAATCATGGATGGTACCGGTGCAATAAAATTTGCCTCATCTTTTTTGGACTGAACTGCGCCGAAATAACCCGCTCTCCCGTCTAATCTGTAGCCGTTCACTCACACCCCTTTTTTGTAAAAAAGTAAAATAGGTGTAGCTCCCTTCCGCTGAAAAAAAACGCCTTGTCTGCTGTCTGGTAGGATTGTAATGGGTGGTGGTGAGCATTTTGAGGATGCCTATCGACCTGCTGATAGACAAAGGTATGTAACAAGAAATGATTTACCATATATGTCGATGTTAAAAGATGCGGGATACCGAAGGCCGGAAGTAGTTAATTTTAAATATATCAATGTTACGTGTACTATGTTACCTCATTCCAACTAATTAGGACCTATTGTTATGTTCCCTGTTCCTACGTTCCTTGTCAAAAACTTTTTATGAAGTGGACGTATCAAAAAATACCTGGTAGAGGAAGGTGGAAGGCGGGTTCTATCACGCGGGCAAAAAAAGCTCTGCCAGGCGGGTCAAAATTTCTGGTACCAGGTACCTGGTACCTACCCGGTACGTAGACAACGGAAACCCGCATGTCAAAAAATAGGAAAAACCTGCTTTTGACTGGAAAGCCGGGTTGTTTCGGCGGGACAAAAAATTACAAAAGAAAAACAATAAACAATACACTTTACAGAGAAGCATTAAAATATTTCTCAGAATTGATGCACATTTGAGTTGAGCCTCGTTATTGATTGTGACCAGCATGCCATGCAACAGTGGAAATTTGCCGGGGACAACTCTCTTTCCTACTGCATAGGTAAAACTACTACAAGAACAAGAATGCACACCAGAAGAGTAATAGTAACGTATTGTCCTCTGCAAACCTCCCCAGTAAAAAATCAAAAGTATCCGATATTTTAAGCATGTATCATTGGATGTAGTAGTGCGATATTAGGAAATCCTAATGGCTTTGTTTTATTACATCCAATAGCCAAGGAAGCCATTCCCAAGAAATACAGGATTCACAGTGACAACATGTTTTTTAGCCTGGTGAGGTTCTCCGCGGTACAAAGAGTGCTGGGGCCGTATCATGTTGTACATGGCATCTGGTGTAGAGATGATGGATGATTGAGTACTACTTGAATATTACAAAAGGGCGAGGAGATGTTGGTCTCGGTAATGTTCAACAATAGCTTGCTTGGCGCTTCTTGGCAATGACAGTGATTGGAATAGATAGAACAAGCTGATAGAAGTATTATCATCAAGCTCATGACACTACTAACAATGCACCAGTGTAAAATCGTAGAACAAAAACGATGATACAATATGCATCATGGCCCATGACATCTACTATTCTCGGAAAGTGGAGAACGTTCTATTTCTCCTACACATTTCCACCATGAACTCTAATCTCAGTCTTTCCTTTCCAATTTCGTATAGCCGGTCAGTGGTGGCCCTTGATCTGCCTCTCAAGGAGTTCTTCTCGTGTATTGCAGCCAACCTTTGTTGTTTGTTTCTTCTTTCTTGCTCATCATGTGCATTCTTTTGAGAAACATTTAATGGGAGACTGGAGCGAAGTTTTTCCTTTCCAATTGTGTACAAACGATCAAGACTCTCAGACCTTCTCCTCACAGGTGAAGACGCTAGTCTATGCAGCCTTTCCATATCAAGTCTATGCTGCTGTTGTACTTGTAGTAGATTATCTTTTGTTCCTTTTGATTGTGCTGTTGACGAGGCTTGAAGACTAGAACGGATTTTATCCTTTCCAATTTTGTATAGGCGATCAACACGCTCCAATTGTTGCTGGTTTGCTGTTTTCTTGAGAGCAGATCTAGCTAACATGTGCAATCGTTTGCTTTCAGCACTCATTATCTGCTCCTGATCTTTAGTTGGCAGTGGAAGCCTAGATCGATTTTTTTCTTTTCCAAGAGAGTACAGATGATTGAGTCTTTCCGGTCTCGTCCTCATTGGAGAGGAAGCTAATCTATGCAATTTTTCTGCGTCCATCCTCTCTAGGTCTCTGGCATTCATGGGAAGGGTAGAACGAATTTTCTCCTTTCCCAACTTGTAAAGACGATCAATGCTCTCTGATCTTCTTCTGCGACTGGGGGATGACGATGATGACCTAATGGAATATTGCATTGTACCTGCTATCCTTGTGTCTTGTTGCTTCTTGTCACATTGTTTGCTCTTAGCAAGAAGAGTATCATTCTTTGGAGGAGGTCTTGCAGCTAGGTTACTTGCCTCATCCTCATCAACAATTGTTGCCATAATCCTACCATCCTTTCCAGTAGTAACAGAATTGTAGACATTACCTTTCTTCATAATAGATGATGCCAGAGTCAACCTTCTTGTTGGTGACAATCTTTCTTTGTTAAAGTTAGTATCCACCTTTCTTGCACTAGTAGATGAGGACATCTCTGTTGTTGTTAACACTCCTGCCGGCATTGAAATACTTTTTTTGTTTATTCCTCCTCTTCTACTAGTAGTATTGGTTGGGGAGGGTGGCGAGAGGGAAGAAACCAATTTGATGGAGCTTATTTCATCCTCAAGTATCTTGACTCTTCGCATCCTCCTCTCATCTAGTTCTACTGCAGTCGTACCTTTTGCTATTGCTTCTGATAGAGTACTTGTGGGTAGCAACGGCACCCGCCCCGAGAAAGCAACCAGGTCCTGAGGAGTCCTCGTCTCCTTGTTTGTTGCATCCTCAGCAGCATCACTTAGGTCTCTTGCTTCTTGTTCTTCTTCTTCATGACGGTGGCAATATTCACTCCCCCCCTCTTCATAACTATTTCTACTGTCATCAGCAGCATAATGAGTGGTGCCGGTAGCAACAGAGCCGCGAAACGCCAATATTTGATTCTTCGTCCTGCTGCCACTGCTGCTCTCGCGGGTGGTACTTCTACTACCACCAGTAGCGCTAGGACCAGTAACAGCACTAGTAGTACCACCACCAGTAGTAGTAGTACTACCAGCATTGTCCTTCTCCTCCTCCTCCTCCTTTCCATCATCATTAGTATCATTATCAGTGCAACAAGGACTAGTAGGATGACCCGCCCCAGGAGCATTCCGTACTAGTAGTGATTTTTCTTCAATAAACCAAGAGGAGGAAGTGTCATGATCTGCTGCTGCTGTTCCAGCAGCAAGAAAAGAAGAAGTTCTTATTCGTCCTGCTGCTGTTGTCCTCCTCCAAGAAGTACTAGCAGAAGTACTAGGACTAGGACTACTACTAGTAGTATCAACGTAGCAATCATCATGGTTGTCATCGTCATCATGATTGCTACAACCACCACTACCAGCACCACTGCTGCTGCTGCTGCTACTGGTGGTGAGAATGATTTCATATTTGTCGACAAGTTCTTGTACTTGCGTCTGGCCTCCTCCTCGTTCATCATGTAGTTTTCTTCCTCCTTCTTGTTCGTCTTGCTCACCAGCAGCAGCAGCTCCTCTACTAAAAGAGGAAGTCCTACCGCTAGTTCTTGTACTAGTACTAGTATCGTCACGAAGAACAAGATGATGCGGTAGTCGTCGTCGTGACGATGACGAGGATGACGATGACGATAAATGCATGATGATGATGGCGTTCGTTCAGGAGCCCCCGTAGTCGGAAGAACACAACAAGTCTTAAAATATATGATTCTTATGTTCTTTAGTAAACTTTATGTTTCTTGCACCAATATATGCAAAGATAGAAAAAGAGCGAACGGCAACAACACTCAACAGTAGTACATTATACAGTATAGTGCAGTACTAGAGGGTGTTGTTTTTTTAGTAGAGGAACAAGTAGTACAGTACAGTATTGACCAGCAATAAGCCATCAACCGTCGATCGCTAAAGGATTACTTTTGTCTTGGTTGGGCGCATTACCAGGACTCGGTACATACAAAAATTGGAAAACGTTTGCAAAAAAATGTATCGATACCGAAAAGATACGACTTTTCTTGAAGAGATTTGGAAGGAATTCAATCGTGAAATCATTATATTTTAGCTTGACATCAAATGGCAGAGTTATCTAAAAGCTAACACAGTAAGAAGAAGTCCCCACATTGTTGTTCATCCGTTGAGAGTTTTTACTTGTGCTGTCTTCAAACAGTCGCAGTGCACGCACATAGCAGGCAGTAGTGCAATGAAGAAAAGAAACCACACCACATACTACAGTACCTCTACAGTACATACATTCACACACAAAGATCAAACATTCAAATTTTTGCATTTCCCGCCCATTTCCCATATTTCAGTACACGGTACTCCCTACAGACAATGCTACACACGGCGCACCACCGCTGTCCTTCACATACGTGTACGCAAACCATCATGGACGGTGTAATGTACAAGTGTATTGTAGTATAGTATGTCAAGAGTGTCACGTACAAGAAGTTTGGTCTACGCTACATTGTCTCAATCAAAAAAAAATATGAAATAACCAACTCTCTACTTTCGTTCGCTCCATTTCAAAGCACAATCCATATCTCAAAACTCTAAAAAGACAATACAATACAGGAGGAGGAGGAGACACTATGCCATCGCCACCGCAGCAGCAGCAGCAGCCTCCGCCCACATTGACTCCCTACATCCCTCGATCCCTCATGACCGACTTGAATCACGAATCGAATCCCGATCGTTCGAGACGGCGGCTCCAAAAGAAGAGCAGTCCTTCCTCGGCTACTACTACTACTACTACTACTACTAATACTGGTACTACTGGTACTACTACTGCTTCCTTCAAGAATCGATTGACCAACAATGACAATCGAAGAAACAAAGCATTCTCGTCGTCTTCCTTGAAGCCTTCGTCGTCGTCGTCGTCATCACCGCTCACTACTGCTTCTTCTTCTTCCTCGCGTCTTTTGAGTGTTTCTTCCAAAAAGGAACTCGCCATGGGCCGTTCGTCATTGAAAAAGACGGCTTCGAATTCGACGACAACTCCGACGGAGAGGACCGCATCCTCGACAGAATCGTCATCGTCCTTGTCATTATCGAATCCAAACCTGATGACAGTGTCACGGCAAAGAAGAAGAAGAGAATCTGGACTGACTCCTCCTTTGACGTGTCGAAAACCCTTGAAGCGCGGGAGAGATTCTACGGGAAGTATCGTACACGTAGTGACTGAACGGACATCCAATAAGGATCGTACTGACAAAGAGGATAAGGGAATCAAAGAGGAAGATGACGTCTTTGATTTAAAATTGCTGGATTCGATTCTGGATGGAAATTCATCTTTGGAGGAGGACCTTTCGAGTCATCCTACGACTGCCAGCAATGCATCTTTGTCTCATGGTACATCCAGTAGTATGAATACGAGTCACAGCAGTGCACATGTTGCAAGTCATCCTTGTCGTCGTCGTAATCAAGAGCAGATTCAAAGGAACCATGATCACCACTCTGATTCTCCTGGACTATCCCAACAAGAACAGGATTATATACAAGATCTTTTAGAAGATTTGTCTAGTAGCAGAGATGTGGACCATAACAAGAGAAAGGAACAAGGGGACAACCATGCCAATGACGATGAGTGTGATGGTGACGGTGACGGTCGCAATGATAATGGTATCCAATCTCCACTGGTTCCTTGTACGGATAAGAGCAGCAGCATGGGGGGTTCTTCGATAAAGAGTCATTTGATGCATTGTGATTTTTCAAGTCTCATTAGTGATGATACGGAACATGATGATAAATATGACCGTGATGGTGATGGTCATGGCGATGATGATACCATGACGACGGACTCTGGAAATAGTTGGGGTGGTATCATGATGAAATTGGGAAAACATGTTGTTCATGGTACTAATGCAAAGTTTGTACAATCACCAAAAGAAGGTGAGGAAGATGAAGAAGGCATGTGCTCTACCGGTAGTTGGTCTCAGGATAGTGGTGTGGGTGGTTTGAGACATTTGGATCTTTTGTTGACTCCAGACATACTGATGACATCCAGTCATCACAATGATAATGAACATGATGATGATGATGATGATTTGACGAGTAAACAACCTTGGGATGATCACATGGAACGTAAGAAGAATTCAGACGGAAGAAAAGATGTGAGAATGAATGTCAAGCAGAATGGTAGCAAGGACGCGGTGGTGGAGGAACAGCATTGTCATGATACGCCAAAACGGCAGCAAACAAGAACAAAATCCTTGTCGGATACGGAAACTATGCATTTTGTATCTCATCATAAATTGCAAGATATCCTTGCTTCTGGAGGGGAAAAGGCTTTGGATGCTGCACTGGATGCACTGATGGAGCGAATGGACAGCAGTGATGCATCAGATAGCAAGAGCAACCACCATGATGGTGGTGGGTTATTGGGAGTTCGATCCTTTCATTCGAGTTTTGTTCAAAATGGATCTTCGTTGGATAATTTGTATCTTAGATCCAGTCTTAAATCTGCTTTGATTGCATTGGGGTCAGTGAAAGCAGAACGAAGTGACTTGGAATCGAATTTTGCAAAGTTGCAAGACTATTGTCAGGAATTGAGGAAAACCTATGAAGAACAACTGAAACAAGTCATGATTGGGAATGACCATGATGAGGCTGCGAATGCTGATGTTGTTGCTGTAGTGAACAGTAATGAAGAAAAGCAAGATGAGGAAGAAACCAAAGTAAAACTTGAGCAAGCTCATAGAGACTTGGAAATGCAACGTATCCAACTAGAAACTCTTCAAAATGATCTCCAGCAATCTACATTTGAAAGGAATGAAGTCACGACTTTGCAGGACAAGGTGAATGAACTCGACACAAAATTAGAGATGAAATCAAAAGAGAGCCACAAACTGTCAAGATTAGTTGACGACTTGAGATTCAATTTGCAATCAAAAGAACAGGAAGAAGTAAATCTCAAAAACCACCTTAAAGAAAGTCATGAGAAATGTTCAGTTCTCGAGACTCGCTTGAGTGATTTGCAAGAAGAGATGCAGCATTCGGAACAGGTGTGTAATGGTCTTTCTGTATTGTTTTTTTTATTTCTTGTCAAAATCCCCCTTCTCAAACATTGATCTTTCCTGGCAGCACTCGTTTGAAAAGATCCGTTTGTTAGAGGAACAGTTGCATAAGAATAGACAAGTTCAAAGTGAGACGAATGGTGTGATGGACCGCCTGGAGAATATGTGCGACCAACTTAACTCATTACAGCACGAGTTGGAAAAATCAAATGAAAGAAATGTCTCTTTGAAACAAGAGCTTTCCAGTTACGAGAGACAGAAAGAGGTGATCTGTAACCAGTTAGATGACTTTCAAATATGTTGCGATAGACCCATGGAGGATAGGATAAAATTTCTCATTGATAATCTTAAATCGTCAAAAGAACAGATCCAAAACAAAGAAAATCTTCTGCAGGATGTTTCCAATAAATTGAGTAGCTCCTTGCAGACAAATAAAACGCTTGATTCTGAAATAAAACAACTAACTCATGAGCTTGATGATAGGAATTGCAATATTCAGAAATGGATAGATTTAAATGCTTCGTTGGCTGATGAAAATAAAGAATTGAGAGACAGGATTGATAGTATAAACGGGGAATGCGCAGTCAAATCCCTTCAACAGACAGAAAAGATAAAAGAACTTGAATCAGGTCTTACAGATGCCAATGGTAAAATTTCCTGTATCAGCGACGATTTAAGGGCAAGAGATTCTATTATATCTGTCTTGCAAAATGAAATCGATGATGCAAAGCAGGAACTAACTTCAAGATCTCTTCAGAGTGAAGAACTAAAGGGTGACATCGAGAGAATCACAAAGGCCTTAGAAGAAGCAAATGAGAAGGTTGTAAAATTGGAAGAAGAAGTTGTCACTAAAAATGTGATATTGAAGGAAATAAGGTCCTCATCTGAAGGGGAAATTGAAGATTTGAAAATGCAACTTCTTGAAACTGGATCCAAACTTACGTCCATGGAGGATCGACACAAATCGGATGTAATCGAGCTGAATGAAAAATCATGCATCATAGATAATCTATCACTTGAATTAGAAGCACTCAAAGCTTCTAGTGCTTCCGAAGCTCATCAGTTTGTTCAGGATATCCAAGATGTTCAGTTATTAAAAAAAGGTTTAGAAGATGAATTGCGTGTAAAGGATGCCGAAATCAAAGAGCTACAACTGAATATAGAAAGAGTGATGTTATCCGCTCACTCCAAAGAAAATGATATAGAAGTTTTACAGTCATATTTGAATGAGGCAAACTCCGAGTTATCATCATTGCGTGAGAAACTTGATATTTACTTGAAACAAGGCGGGCCAGAAATAGATAACCAGCAGATCACATTAACAGAGTTTATGCATGCGAATCGTAAAGAGCAAACAGTGTCAATTTCTAATACAAACACTGCTTCGAATAAGATAGTGGTAGACAAAGAGGAAATAAATTGGCATTTTCACGACTTACAGGAAACGAAAAATCTCGTAGAAGTCTTAAACCAAGAGCTAAGGGAAAAGGATGAATTAATTACTCTTTTGAAGAATACTATTGGCGATTTGAAAGTAAAACTCGATTCTTTTGAGAATATTGATGAGTGTAAGGCCACCTTGCAGGAAACACAAGTGCAAACCGAGAACAGAGGTAGTAGCGTATTACGAGAGGAAGAGGCTGTAGTCAAAAGTAACGAGCAATCGATTGAAGAAAATGCCCTGCCGGATGAATTTTTATGTGAATCGGATACAATTCTTAACAAGATCAAAAGAGAATCAATTGAGACACAGGGCATGAAAGCGGTGGCTGACCAGTTACGCACTGAGATCGTTACTTTGAAAGAAACAATCGATTGCAAAGAGGTCGAAATCGACAATCTTCGTCGCGACCTTGCGCTATCCCAACTCGAATTCTTGAATTTGCAAAAAAGCATGACAAAGCGCATGCATGGTGATAGTTTCACAACAGGCACGGTTGAAGAAATTCTTGATGCGACACAATCGAAAGAAACCGACACGAAGGAAGATGAATTGACTGCAGCCATCGCCGAAAAGAATGCAGCTCTTTCAGACCTCAAAGAAGCTCAAAACGAGATGAAGAGAATGAAGGATATCTGCAACCAGCGGGAACTCGAGGCATGTGCATTGGAAGCTAGCCTTGATAAAGCTCTCACGATGGCTAATAGAAATGATAAAGATCAGATGCTGAATGATGAAATGCGGAAGGTGATTCATGAGCTTCTGCACGAAATTGCTCGTTTTAAGGATAACATTTCAGATCCTATGCCTTGCAAACTATGCAGCGAAAACTGTGCAGAACTTTCAGCTGTATCTCGGGAACTGACCACTCTTAAACAAGAGTTTGCCCACCAAACTAGACGTGCTGAAGTTGCTGAGGATTCTCTTCTTCAATATAGGAAAGAATACGAACAAGTTGATTTAAAACTTGATAATTTGTCTCTGCATTTCTGTGATACTATGCGTCGATCAAAAATAGATACACGAATGATTCATCAGGATTCGGAACCGATGTCAAATAAGCTGTCGTTGTTGATTCATCAATTTGAATTTCTCCTCAATACCTGGAGGGAAAAGTTTAGCAGAGCATCTACTGGCACCTTGTCATATCTCAGTGCAACTGAATCCGAATCGAACGAAAATCTTGTTTTGAATCCCAATCCTGATTGCTCTACAGGTGAGCATGCAGGGAGTAAACCATTTGCAGTAGCGTTGAACGACATGATCACTCACAGCGATGAAGTGATTCAAAATGTCCTTAATGAATTCAATAGTGATTGTTCAATCGCGAGTGATATCGAAGTCGATAACTTAGCGACCTCAAAAGAAGACCACATGGTTGAATATTCAGTATTTGAATCCTTGCGATCAAAGTACGATACATTGTTGGAAGAAAGGGAAGAATTAATAAACGAAACCTTTGCGTTGATAGACTCTTCTAAGGCAGCTAATGTAGCTGAACTCGAAGCCATAAAAGGAAGAATCGAAAATGAAGCCAACGTGAAGTTTATAGCTTACATGCAGGAAGCTACCGGTCGTATCGATTACCTAGAAAAGCGTCTAGCATCGTGTACGTGTTCTTCGTGATCGCGAGTGACAGTTACGATTATTTCCACGGCGAGAAGCATGATTATTGGACATATCAATCTTTACAATGCTTCATAAATTGTATAGGCATTTGAAGCAAGCCATGGGACCCAAGGAAGATCACTTGTATGAGCATATTTCTTTTTTATATGACTTTATAAAGAAACACAAAACTACGTCGGAGGGATATCCAGTCTGGGAACTGTCATTCAGAAGAGAAGAGAAAGAAGCTAGAGATGACGCCGATGAGGACTTTTCTGAGCCCTATGATATTGGCGTATCCTCTTGGAGGAAAAGACATCGTTTCACGAAAGGTCATCTAAACGTGAGGAATCTTACGACGCACTTAAGGAAGGTGAAAGTAAAGTCCGATAGGGAGCCATTAGTAACTAGAACTCCAGATTCATTAAGAACATCGATGGACTGGGACATCATAGATATGGCTGATGGGAAGAAGCGAAGTCTATTTTCGCCCCAGGATTCAAGATGCAGGGAAATCTAAGTTTATTTTAGTGCACCCTCACGTTTACTTCTTTTCCCATTTTTACTCTTTTTCTTAGTTAGGCCTGCTTTTGGCATATTTTTGAACTTAAGCCTGTACAACAGAAACAATCTTCTCTGTATAAAATCGGCAGCGTCCATTCTCCTTTTTTGGTGCTGGTCGTCTCTCTCTTTCACTGCGGCATTTGCTTCTTTATCTTTCTTTTCAGATTCATACTGGCGCCATATCACCCTCAACTTCAGCAGTTCTTTCATATTTTCTTCTCTGTGGCGTTTGTCGTCAATAACCTCAGTATCTAATTGCAAGATCTCTTGCTTCGTTTTTGACTTCAAGGTCGCGACTTTCGAATTCAAAAATTCCAATCTTTCATTCAAGAACTGAATTGACTGCCTATTGGATTCGTTTTCATATCCAAGTTGAGTTTTGGAGTTTTCTGTCAATAATCAAGATTCGTGTCAAAATATAAAGTTTCTCAGTCGATCAACTATCGCCAATGGACAACATCATGGACTTACCTATCTGCTCTTGAAGTGCATTCACATCGTTGCGAAACGTCCTCTTCTGTGCATCCCGATCTGCAACGACGTCCCGAAAAAGTCTTTTCAATGTAGGATTGTCCCCCGATTGATTCATGGCAAGTATATTCTTTGCATGTTGAACTTCACTTTCCACTTGGTCTAGATGCTTTGTCGAAGCTTCCTGTTCTTCCATCTTTTTCTTTAAAGCCGCAATGCCTTCCTTCAGATCAGTTTCATGTTTGAGAGCCGCTTCTTTCTTCTGAATCGTCGTTTCAAGCGTCTCAATGTTAACACCACTAGCCTGTGGACTCATTTTAATCTCAAGTTGTAACTTCACTGATTGCAGTTCTTCAACTAACTTTCTCATGTTCCCTGTCACCATTTCACTAATCATGATAAGACGGTTGAGTTCTTTCGAAGTTTTATGACGTTTTTTTTCAACAACTTGTAGCCTCGATTTCGCAATCACCATCTCTTTCTTTTTCCAATCGTTTGTCATTGAGTAAATTTGACTCTTCAACGATGCACGCTCTTCAGCTAGATTACGTTCGAGATGAAGAAGTCGATTCAAATCGGAAGAGGATGCCTCAGCAATTTGTTCTCTGTACCTCAATAAATCCTGATTTGTGGGAAGAACAGCATCAAGTTTGTTTTTCAATTCATGGAGTACTAGCAAGGCCCTTGACCTTGATCCCTCAAAGTCTATCATCTTTTTGTAACTTTTACACTACGAAATTTGAAACAAGTTTTTTCCCTTTTTTTTTAAACATCAGTCATGAAAATTAAATAAGATGATCGATGGTTCCCCATGGGCACTTGAAAATTATTATAACAGAAAATCCATGATATCATCCATTACCAAATCTCAACAACCAACGAAGAAAAGATTAAACAGATGCAATATCACCGCAAGATGGAGACGCATCATCGCCCTTTTCACCTTTTAGTTGCGCATCATCAACGTCAAAGTGCTCCAAAGCCACATCTTCTCCAAACGGTCCTGGTTCGTAATCATTTGTATTATTGACATCGTCCACCTTTCTCTTCTTTTTCAAAAATTGTCCCCCCCCTGACATCCCATCGTCATCTTCATCAACTGCTCTCTTTAAAACCTTTTTATCCTCAAATCCGATAGTCAGCAGCTTATCCGCACGATCCTTCCTCAGATTTCCGTGTCTGTACAACCATCTTTGCCTGTATAACCACTTTCCCAAGGGAAGGTTCTCTGGAACATCAAAGCAATGGCCCTTGCTTTCCTTATGCTCCACAAGTCTGTTGTACATATCATCCCACTGCTGATCCAACTTTCCCCTGAATTCCAACGCAGTTGCATCCTCGAACATAAAGCCGATGCTCATTAGTTTTTCGTAACGGTCCGCTTTGAGCTTTTTGGATCGATAAAGAGTGCGCTGACGCGATATCCATCGCCCAAGGGAACCATTCATGGTGGGATAATTGCAATGCCCATTCTCTGCCTTGTACTCTTCCAACTGCTTGAAGAACCTGTTCCATTTGGCATGCAGTTTGGTTTCATAAGCATAATTGTACTTGGTCTTGGCATTCATCAGGAGAGTAGGAGTACGAGTAGGTTCAGCATGACTTTCACCCAACTCTGCCAATGATTCTTCTTGGCCATTTTCTTCTGTCATGGAATCCATTGAATTGCCATCACCATTTCCATCCGCACCCACATTTACACCCACACCACCACCTCCATTCCTAATACTATTGCCACCCTCATTGCCACCGTCACCACCATGGACAACACCTCCTTGACTACTTTTATCCACAGCAGCAGCACTGTACACACTTAGTTCTACAACTCGTTCTCCCAAGCATGTCTTATCCAATGCCATCAATCTCTGTTTCCGATCCTCCTTGAGACTCTTGTACTTGAAGTTATGCCTCTGCCTACACAACCACCGTCCTAGCTCCGTAGATGTAGGAACAAGACAATTCCCATGATCCTTTTGATATTGAACCAATCGTTCAAAATGAGATTCCCATTTTTCCTGCGACCGAGATGTCTTTTCTCCCCCTATTCCTCTTCTTTCCGTCGTCCTCTCCCCATCCTGTTGTTGGCTACCATCACTAGCAAAAGATGGTTGTGGTGGTGGTGGTTGTAGTTGCTGTGTTTGTTCAGTATCAGTACCAGTACCAGTACCAGTATTACCAGTATCACCAGTACCAATACCAATACTAGTACTAGGAACAACCCCCGACACCGCCCCCGACACCGAAGCCGCCGACGCCGTCATCACCACCCCCATGGAAGAAGAAACCACAACATCGTCAATGGGTATACCCGCCTGTATACAACGTTCACGTAACATATGATTTTCATGCAAAAGTTGTGATTTTTGTGTCTCGGACAAGGTCAAAGCCGACTGATAATTGGACAATTGTGCCGCCGCCGCCGCCGCCGCAGCAGCAGCTTCTGCCACTGCTCCTGTAGCATCCAATGATGCAACCCCGTCTCCTTCTTCCTTGTGGTCATCCTCCTCATCCACATGACTCAATTTCTTATGCAATTCATTCATTTCCATACCAAGTTGATGTACTTGCATACCAAGAGCATGATTTTCCTGTTTAAGTGCTTCATTTTCTTGCTGCAAGGACTTCAGTGTCATGCTACCGGCGGCAGCGGTGGTGGTGGTAGGAAATAATTCCTTGTCCATGTCTTGGGATGGATGCAGTTGCGAAGAATCAAACAACAATGGTCCATGATCGGCTGCCATGCTAGCAGTAGCAGCAGCAGCAGCAGCAGCAGCAGCAGTAGTAGAAATCATGGAATTGACATGGTCGTCTTCCACGTGACTCTCCACGTGACCCTCCTCTTCTTCTTCTTCTTCTTCTTCTTCTTCTTCCTGTGGCAGTTGCAACTGTTGCTGTGACAGCGATGATGTCTCGTGAAGATGTTCCTCGTCGTCACAAATATCCAAACCTCCTCCTCCTCCTTGTTGCTGCTGTTGTTCCTCTCCCAACATGGTCTGTCGTTGTTGTCCTTGTAGCTCATGTCCTTGATATTGCTGATCATACTGCTGCTGCTGATGATCATACTGCTGATGATCATCATACTGCTGCTGCTGATGATGATCGTACTGAATGGAATGAGATGATTCCTCCTCGTTCATTTTCTCTCTAAAAAACTTTCCAACGTGTTACGTTTACGATTCCTTTTGCAACAATTGGAAAGCCAAGTCATGCAAGAACAGACAGAATGCAAAAGTGCCGTACAGCGACAAGAGTCCATAATAATAATAATAAAAGTAGCAGGTAGGTGAGTGAGTATTTCCTTTCCTTTCATTTCATTTCATATTTCATTTCCTTCCTGTCTGCCATGGCATATTATATAAATTCAAATAATCAATCAATGCACCAAGGATCAATGGAGCCATTCAAACCTGAAGGATGATGCCACAAACAACCGACACGGCGATGTACATTCTCATCTCTCTCTCTCTCTGTCTCTCTCTCTGTATCTATGTGGATCTTATTGGAATCACAAACAAACAAACAAACAACCAAACGAACGAACAAATAATGATATTCGATAGTCCTTACCTCTTCTTCTTCTTCTTCTTCTTCTTTTTCTTTTGCTCTCAGTTATCTGCTATTTCTCTCTCTCTCTCTCTCTCTCTCTCTCTCTCTCTCTCTCTCTCTCTCTTTCTTTTTCTTTTGTGTCTCTGTGGATGCTCTCTTCTTCCGCTGCTTGCTCTTGTTGGGGTGGAGGATGAAGGCGGACGGAGGGCGTTGCGTTACTGTATGTTCTTAGTTGCGTTGTACTGTACTGCTGTAATGTAGTACCACCGTACTACTTGTATGTAGCAGTAGCTACTTGTAGTAGTAATACACATACTGTGGCCATTGCTACAGTATTGTTTCTTTGGGGCATTTACTACTGTATGTACTGTACCGTACATACCCTACTTGTACCATTTGTATCAGTGCAGCCGTAGTACTGTAGGTAGTAGGTATTTAATTTTATATTTTGTAGTACACGTAGTAGTAAGTACTGTACCTGGTACTGTCTGTAGTGCATTGTTTTTTACAAAGGTAGTGTAATCTAATACTCCTATTTATACACAAGCAAAACAAAACAAACACATTACATATAATATATGCACATACACTTGCAATACATATACTCCAATGTTTCGATCCAAAAAGAAATTAGAAAAAAATTCTTCCGTTTCCCAATCCGTGTCGTCGTCATCGTCTTCCCTGATTGGTGGCGGCGGTGCCTCCTCGAGACCCGCCGTATCCGCATCCTCTGTTGTTGCTGGTCGTAGTAAGTTGTTGGGGTTGGGTAGTGGCAGTGGTGGTAGTGCTGCTGGCGGTGGTACTGGTTGGGGCAGGGGCAGTCCTGGTAAAAGCACTCGTCGATTTTTTAAATCCAATTCCAAGAAATCCTCGTCGGATGCTGCTGCTGTTGCTGCTGCTTCTTCTTCTTCTTCTTCTTCCTTGAATGCAGAGGAGAAGGACAAGGTGGACGGTACGGTTGCCGCGGCTGTTGCTACTTCTGCATCTGCTGCTGCTGCCGCTGCTGTATTTGCATCCAACAATGATAATCATGATGATGATAATAATAATAATGGTGGCAGTGGTAGTAACTTGGATACTACTGGTGCAAGTGATGTAGCAGAGTCCTTCCAGCCAAAGAAGGCAGAGGATGAAGACGAGGAGGAACAACAACAACAGCACCAACAACAGCAAGAAGAAGAAGAAAAAGAGGAAGAAGCATTGGTCCAAAAGGATCTTTTCCAGGCACGTCGGGAAATGACAACGGGTGCAAATGTTACCATGAAACAGACGGAAGCGTTTCAACCTACATTGCCCTTGCCAGATGTGGTTTCTTCTCAGGGTCTTTCTCGTATGATGAATCCATCTACTACTACTACTACTACTTCTCGCTCCAAGGGAGTATCCTCTAGGAAGAGTAAAAGTAGTAGGGATAATCTTGTCCATGATAATCAAAAGAAGAGTTCTGGATCTGTAGTCACCAAATGGTCTACTTTTACTACTTCTCTCAAGGAGAAACGAAAAGAAGAAGAAAAGACGGCCGTGGATGATAATGCTACAGCCACTTTTTCTTTCAATGATGCTTCCAATATGCAACAAAAGAAATATACATTGAAAGATCCAACGGATACAAGGGCCGTCTCGGAATTAGTTACGTATTTGGTTCCAAGAAAGACGTCATCTGTGATGAACTACATGGATCCATCCTCTCTTGCCTTTCTGACATCCTCCTCCTCCTCCTCCTCCTCGACAACTGCCGCCACTACCACAATGAAATCATTGGATTCACAATTTTACAATGAATGTCTCTTTGTGTCTAGAGTCAATCAATTCCAGTTTGAACATTCCAACAAAAATGGGATGGGAGGGAATCATATTCAACCTGTAGTGATGGGTACTGTCAAAAATATTTCTGGTACCAATACCAGTACCAGTACCAGTACCAGTATCATTGGTAATCGATTGGCCAATACCATGACATCCATCAAAGGGAGAAAGAAACTAAAAGTCTATCATGTGTGTATTACTAGAATGACCAATTCTATTTTGGATTGGCAGCATCGTACCATGACTTGTCGTGGAGTTTATCTCAATGGAGTATTGATTGTCAATGGATTGAAGAACCATTATTATCATCATGATGATGATGATGGACAATTGGAATTTGAGGGGGGAGAGGAGAGACATGGGGAAAAGGTGGAGGATGACGATGATGATGACGACGACGACGAAGACAATGATGACTATTCATTATTGTACAATCCACACCATCAACAAGTCAAAGATGTTGCTCTGGAACATACATCAAAGGATACTTTTCAACAAGATGCCGATGCACAAGAAAGATTGAGTCTTTTGAAATCTTCTCGAACACACAAGAGTAATAAGCAACAAGTTCCTCCTGAACTGGAACAATCGTCGTTTCCATCCTTGGTATTCTTTGAAATTTATTCGGATGGGACGCATCCGGAAATAGTCCAAGTATTGGATCTGGATCAATTGGTTGCGATTGAAAATGTTGTAAATAGCGGTGTTGTGAAACTAGTGTTTCAGAATGGTGTGACTGTAGAATTAGATTGTGATTTGGATCGCACGGCCGCAAGAGGTCAGCCAAGCAATTCTGTCATGGTGGCAGATGATGGTGCATTTTTGAATAAGAATCGATTTCTTTGGTCTTTGTTGCAAATTCACGCAATACTATGTACTTCTGTAGTGGAGCGAAGGACGAGGATGGGAAATACGACGACGGAACCATTAGATGCTGCTTATTCAAGAGTTCAGGTGGCGACTGTTTTACCACAGGTTCAGATGCGAAATGTGGATAAGGCGGAATTGCAGTATATTTCCACAGTGAATGGTTTTCTTTCCGAGAATCCCATCCTCTTTTTACTTTTGGAACGTCAAAAGATACTTGCTCGCGGAACGGAACGTAGAACTGCGGGAACTTCTAGTAATCGATACAAGGATCACAAAGGTGGAATGGATACTGATGTGTCTTCTCACTTTGATGATGAAGCAGAAGAAAAAAACAGCAGTGATTATTTATTGAAAGATGAATTGGATGATATTGCTTATGACATGATCATGGGGAATTTCAATGGACTTACATTGTTTTTCAATGAGGAGGAAAAGCAAGATGCCGAACAAATACTAAACACTGCAACTCTGAAAGAGTTGGTTGCCCATGATGGCAAAGTAATGCAAGACGTTGATTTCAATGAGGCTGATACAGCAGGGGTTCTTATGCAATTGCTACAAAAGCGTATGCGAGCTTTGGAAGCTGAAACCTGCCGCCGTTTGATTGCTTGGGAAGACGGGAAAAAACACTCAATCAGTACATCTGGATCATCGATGTTTGACACAGTTGAATCTCAAAGTCTATCCAGCCTATTTCATACTCTAGACAAACTCGATAGCGAATTAGAGGATATGGAAGAGTGGCTTGCTGATAAGGCTGCTGCGATCAAGCCTTTAACAGATGAATGTCGTAAGGTGGAGGAGGTTAATCGCCAACTGGAACAACAAAAGCGGTCATTTGATCTTTTGTCAGATGAACTTGAACGGTTGTTGGGTGGTTTGGAGCTTGACCGAGAGGTTGAGGTGATCATCAAAGATCCTTCTTCCAAATTGACTTTTCTGAATAACGGTGACATTGATCTGGCCAACAGTGAAGGAGGCGTCCAAGAAATATATAATGCTGGAAAGTTACTTAAAATGACATTTGACAAAATATTTCAAGAAGGAGGCATCCACTTACGCGCAGTAAATGAGCGTGCCGAGGCTCTGTCGAATCTATCAACGCTGTTTTGCCAATCAGTTGCAGATATTATTGTTTCTGTCATGAAAAGGGCCATTGCAGAAGCTACCAATGAAGATGAATCACAAGCGGACAAGACTATGAATCATGTTGCTATTGCAAAATCAATTAGAAACGTAAGTTTACATATTATCTTTGTGTTTATTATTTAACCGAGACACATTTCTCACATTTTGGTCGTCGCAATGTTCTTTTTTGCAAACATAGATGCAACGCCGTTTCCAAACATCATTACTAGCCTTCATTAAATTGATTGAAGTATTAGCGCTACTGAAGCCAAGCATTTTAACAACAGTGCGAGAATCTTACGCAGAAATAGTCTCCGAGGGAGTTTTGAGTAAAAAGCGTCTGAAACATTACTTTGATGCTCTTCCCGGAAAGGCCTCATCTCAATGGGAAACTTATACAATCGACCTTAGTAATTACCAGCCTGTTGCACTGCGATCAACTCCGATTACAGACCCTAACAATTCTCAAATGAAACCCGCTCAAGCCAAGGGTGTGGAGATTGCTCTTTCCGAGATCTTGCCAGTGGTAAGTTTCCATAATAAACTTAATGACATGCCATGCATGCAACCATCTGTCCATTTCAGATTGTTTTAACAATAGAAATTAATATGCTTTCCATATTGTAGATTGCACGCGAAGCCTACTTCACAGCCGCCTTGTTTGGTTTGAGTGCCAAACACCTCAGTGGTCGTGAAAAGAAGCAAAATTTTGAGTCAGCAAAGAAAAGTGTCGATTATTCTTCTCGCCATTTCAAGTACTTTATTACCCGAATTTGTGGCATTGCATCAGATGCAGACGACGAAGGAAGAAAGGTATTTGCAGACCCTATGTTATCTCTAATATCTAGCATATACTTGAACGAAGTCATGGACAACTACATTGATCGTCAAAGAAAAGGTGGAGAACACTCTCTGTCATTGGCATATGTTCGTGCTACAATCCTAGATTTGCGGAAAAAGGTCGACAAACAGTGGGTGGCATGGATAGAGGAGCAAATAAAGTGGGTCCACACCAATCCAGGAGTCCCTTTGAACGGTAAGCGCGCAGGCATTTTCACATCGTTTGCCCGATTCCCTTCCTATTTAGACCATGTGATGATTTGCTGCAAGGTAGGAAGACCCAAAGACCAAATCCCAAATCTATCCAGAATCAAAGTCATTACATATTATCTTCAGAAATTGGCTGCTTCCTTGTTCAATAGCTTGCACGAGTGCTCCGAGCGCGAATCGACCGATCAGCAATACGCAGCCAATGTCATGAGAATGGAAAACTCTTACTTTTTCACTCAAACCATCAAACAACGCGGTCCTGAACTCGTAGAACTCTTCCAGAAGCAAATCACAGCTGCAAGTTCCATATGCAAACAAAGTACAGATGCCTACCTTGGATTCATGATCAAACGGGAATTCAAATCTCTCCACACACTCTTTGCCAGCATCTCTCGCATACGAAGAGAAGTGGGCGATTCGGATGTCCCCATTCACGTACCGAGATCGACATTTGAAAAAACCCTCTCCAAGGAATCCAACAAAGAAATTCTCAAGGAAAAGATTGGTACAATTTACTATCGAATGGAGAAGCATCTCTCCGAAGCGGGAGGTCTCTTGCCAGTGGCATGGAAAGCTCTAGTCAAGGTTTTGTACGAATGGTTCGGAAGATGGGAGAAGCTGAGTTCCCAATGTTACAAATTCTCACTGGAGCCGAGTGCAAATGATGTAGTTCGCATAGCCAAGCAAGCTGCAGGCGCAAGTGCCAAGAAAATCAACGAAGAAAAGTCCCAAAAGAACAAACTATCCTCTGCAGTGTACTAGGTAGCTCTCTAGCTATAGAATAGAATGTCGAGTGTCCCGTCATGATTGAATGCAGTATATCCATAATACATTTACATGTCATTCGTCTCCATTCTTGTATTATATTTTTTGTTGACTCACTCGCAGAAATAATGTAATTCTTGCAAAGCAAATTGTACGTATACATCTTTCCTGTAGATACTTGACGCCTTTGTCCAAAACTAAAATAGAAGGCATCATCAAAATGCAAGAGCAGAGAAGAAACAAACACAAAAAAGAAAAATGTGAGGAAATTGATGGATGGAAGGTTTTTAGTGTGGCACACGCGTAGTATGCAACGGACGACGCAGGACATTTTTCTGTTTCTCTACAGTACACGTACAGTGCCCTCCCAACCACTCGTACGTATGAACTGTAGGAATGTTGTACAGGAATACCACATACTGGCGCACAACGGAAATGAAAAATTGGCGACAGAACAGCCCTATCCGATTGATTGTACTGCACTTCCTACGGACATCAACGTAGAAATCCATACGTACTGTACACAAAAGAACAAAGAACACGCGAGGCGTTGCGGAAAGCAAACAAGCAAGCAAGGAGATGATGTGATGAAAAAGCATACAGTGTAAGAAGCACAAAGCGTAAAACTCACAAACATAACGTCCATTGCCTTTAGTGTGTCCTTTTATCCGCAACACATCGACCCGCACTTACTTCAACCATGAAAGACCACGGGACGCCGCAGGATCTCAATTCCGAATTTGAAATGTACGGAGCATCCAATGCCCTCCGTGAGCTTTTGGCCAAGGCGACACCTTCCGAATATTCTTCCTCCCTTCTTGACGACCAGCGCATCTTGGAAGACAATAATTATCAGAAAATCTCTCGCATCTCCAAGTATTCCATACAATTTCAGGGATGCCACACCATTAAGCAGTGGAATAAAGACGCCCAAGACGACGACGATGTCCGTGTCGCTACGAAGCGTTTGGTACGATTTCGATTGGTCCCTTTTGACAAGTGCTCTCGCTACAACCCCTGGGTGGACGCTGCGGGAATTCAAAAGGCCAGATCGATTCTTGGTCAGGCCGATTATGGAGATTACATCGTGGACATGGATACGTTTGTACAGGCCTATGTTCAGACCAAGGAGGAGTATTACGACCGTGGCGATTATTACGTGGGCGGAGATAATTCGAATTCTTCTTCCACGTGGGATGCTTTTAGCTTGAACGATTATTTGGCCTGTGCCGCGTTTGATTTTAGCGGGAATGACGATGGCAATAATTACCAGTACTATCTTGGACCGTACTGTGCCGATCAGGGGGGAGAGATCAAGTTGAATCTATTTACCGACGATACCTGTACGACTCTGGCCAAGTGCAACGGTGGATCGACTCGTGGAGCTTCTTGTTATTCAAAGTCGACGGGATTAGTCATTCCTTATACCAAGGATTCAATTGTCGACAATCCTTGTGTTCCTTGCTCGGAAAACTACAATTATTTGTCTTCGGCTCCAGTGGGTGATATCAATATGAACACGTATGATTTTGGATATGCTCGTGAGGCATGTGCCAACCTTTACGAGGCATCTGGAAAATGTGAACGACGCATGAAGAATGGAAAGTATAATTATGGATGTTCTTATATTCAGGGCGTCCAACTTGGAATGTCCCATGAAGGATATGCCGTTGCCGTCAAGAGGAGTTTGGGTGCGGATGTGGCTTTGGCCACTCTTGCGATAATGACAACCTTTCTTGGAATGTATATTTATTATCTTAGATATGCTCTGAGAAAGGTGGAGAGTAAGAATTACAAGACGAGTTTTTATGTTCCATCGCGTTTGACATGATGGGCAAGAGGGGGAGTGAGTTGAGTTGGAGATTGTATGTGTGCATGAGTGCGAGTCTTGACAATTGTATTTGAGTGGTTTGTTGCCGAATGTGTCCAAAACGAAAAAACAAAACGTGAAATCCAAATGATGGAATGAAAAACATGGTAAAAGATGAATTTTGCAAAAGTCAAAATGTTAATTAGTTTAAATAATAACACACATTATTGTTGTGTTCTTGTTTGTTGATTTTATACACAAGTCGTTTGATTCTCCATGACACTTGCTACATCATTACAGCAGCAGCTTCTACCATTGTCCTTCTTCTTGACTATACTTACTCTGCACCAAGTTCACGCAATTCCAGCAACCAATCCACCATGTGTTGGCTAGAACTCAACCGAAG
Organism: Chaetoceros muelleri; assembly: GCA_019693545.1. Lineage (NCBI taxonomy): Eukaryota > Bacillariophyta > Thalassiosirophyceae > Chaetocerotales > Chaetocerotaceae > Chaetoceros > Chaetoceros muelleri. Next base: position 7,379 of record JAAMXU010005071.1, on the reverse strand, counting down.
AGAATACTTTCTCTTCCTCACGTTCTTGCTAATCTTGGAAAAACCAGAGGGTGCCATGCTTTCTGTGATTTCAAAGGTTGAATTTCCCTTTTGCTGGTCAAACGAAATGACAGAACTCTTCAAATCTAACGATGCACCGGGTACCAAGTGCTCAAACCAAGACTTTCCATGATGGGGTACTGTGGCGCCATCCACAATGGCCTCTTCGGTAGGAACTACCACGGGAGGAACAAGAGCTTGAAATGCAACTTCTGGCGCCGTGCCAGTTTGTACGTTGCCATTGGCAGGGATCTCGAACAAATGCAAGTAGCTGTCGGATGTCATGACCGCCAAACAGGGTTTCCAAACACTCATCATTTTGTCACTCTTCCTCCAAATGACTTCCACCTTGCACAACAAATCACTCATGAGTGGAGACTGCAGCTCAAAGTTTTCATCTGGCTCTGGTACACCTGCCAATCCAGGACCATTCATCGGATCTGTCGTTAGGATTGCCTCATCTTTCTTTTGCAATTCTTGAGCCTTGGCACGGATCTTTTCCGACACATCCTTTTCAATCATTTTGGTATCGGTGGGTGTATTTGCCAAATCTTCTACTACTGGAGTTAGGAGAGGTGGGATACTATTCCACATTCGTTCCGTTCTTTGCATGAACAATGCCAACAATTCACGAAGACGGAAACGGCGATTGCATTCCATCTCCTTCATTCCTGCAAACAAATTGGACAATTCCTTGGAAGATTTCTCCCATACAGTAGTCAAGTACGCGACGGCCATGCGGTAGTGCATCTCCACTAGCCACACATCCGTCACAGCATTGGGATCGACTCCCTTGACCAGAGATGGAGAAGCCTTTTGATTCCTCGGTGAATCAATGCCCTTGTCCACCAATGCCGCAAGACTGTAGTAGGCAGCTATTATTGTGCAGTTATGAATGCAAAAGAGTTAGTAAAAGATACATGATTGTTCCATGACACCACAGACCATACAACTAGTATACCATTCTACACACACACACTACACACTACACACTGTAATCATAGACACTTACACCATGCCTTGTGAACATCGTCTTCTGCCTTTTTCAACTCATGCATGGTAGCATCCCCCAAAGCACCCATCACACTCACTTCTGCCTCCAATTCTTTCCTCAATCCCTTCATTTTCTCCAAAATGACATCCTTGTTAAAACTCACATTTTCAAGGAATTCACTGGCCATTTCATTCTGACTGGTCAAAAAAGACTTTAGCATGCTATCCTGTGGCAGTCCATCCAAGGATACAGTATTTGGTTGGTGCAATGCATCCTTGGCCATATCACTCGATGCACTTGTATTCAATATACCACCATTGCCACCACTCGGATGATGATGCTGCTGCTGCTGCTGTTGCTGCTGCTGAGTTTGTAATTGTACACTCTGTTCCACGCCCATTCCCATCAAAATAGCTCCACCCCCCAAACTATGATACTTTCTCGATCGTTCTTCCTTGAGTTTATTCCCACGACGTCGTTCCACCGGCTTCCCTCCATAATCCAATCGATCCTCCGCAGCCGCCATTAGAAACTCTGCATACGATTGATTGGCAGCCACCATTCCCCTCACCAAATTCTCTGCACGATCCGTCTCCTCATAGGCCCTAGTAAGCATATCACGAAAGGCACGCCAATAAAGCAAAGTCGATTTGAGTTTGGAATTATAAATGGATCGACGTTTGGCTTCATAGGATCTTAGTTCTAGGAATTGTACAGATCGTTCACTGGAATCCTGTGCTGGTTTGATGAGGGGTGTAAAGGAATGGTCCTGTTTGGTATTTTTACTTGGAGTAGTAGTAGTAGTAGTAGTGGTGGTGGAAGTAGTAGTACTACTACTACCAGTGGCAGTAGTAGTAGCATTGTTCTCACTCTCCGTTTTTGCACCATCCGTAGAGTCTACAGTAATAGGAGTACTAGTACTAGTAGTATCTTTTGTACTGCCAACAGCTACAGTACTCGTAGATTCTACGACGCCATTCGTACCATCATCATCCGCAGTAATATCTTTCGAATTGCCACCTCCAGCAGCAGCAGCAGCGGCGGCGCCATCTTCCTCTTCCTGCTCCCGTTCTTTCTCCGAGGAGGAGGAGGATGGTCCTTTGACAGCAGCATTCTTCATCCTGGGAGGATCCTGCATTTGATTGCCGTCATGATGATACTCATCCTGATCATCTTGTTCCTGTACAAGTTGTGGAGGCGGTGGCGGTGGAGAGGTTTCATCCTTGGCATTGCCATGATTACCATTAGGTGCTGCCGCGACCACGGCTTGTGGAGGATCCGTCGTCATTTCTTCTGGCACAATGTCAGCTGGAGGGTCCATGTTTTTTTGTTGTTATGTGGAATGGACTATACGATAATGATGTATGTAGGTAGTCAGGTCAGTCAGTCAGACAGTCAGTGTGTTTCAGTGTAAAGAAAAAGGGCAAAAGAGGCTCTAGCTAGCTACACGTAGTAGAAGAGATGAAAGGAGAATAATAAAAGAAAAGTATACAGTACAGAGTATGTTGGAGCAGAGGAGACGGATGAGTACTGCTGTAGAATACTGTAGAGAGAGATACTGTAGTTGCCGTACCGTACCGTTCAGTACAAAGTACGAAGAGAGAGAGGGAGAGGGAGGGAGGGTTGGTGCGTACAATAATGTCGGGCTACAGCGTGAACGTATCTTGTACCTGATAGTGGCTACAGTGGCACCAGTACCAGGTACGGTACTGTCCGTAGATTAATTAGAGCCTACAAAGTATTACTGTACTCGGCACTGTGCACAAAGTACCGTACACTCCGTAATCTGCACTCTCATCTCATCTCTCTCTGTGTGAAAAAGTTGTGAATCTGACAGGACGGGTCTGACACGGACTGACTGACCATAAAAAATATTCATTTTCATTCACCCACCCAACGAATCAACCAACCAACCAACCAACCAATGAACCAACCATGAAGGACAACGTTCCTTCTACAAGTTTACTGGATGATTTATTCATCGACTCCAATGGTTGGATCTCTAGTCACAGCAGCATCCGTAGTCGTCGTCATCATCAGAGGAAGAATGACAGCAGCAGCAGCTGTGGAAAAAAGATCCATGCTGCTGCTGCTGATGCTGATGCTGATGCTGACGAGAAGAAAAAGAAAGAAGAGGACAAGAACATGAACATTCACGACAGTAATGATGATGACGACCAGGACGACGACGACGACAATGACGACGACGATACGAACATTGCCATATTTTCCGCCTGTCAAAAATTATTATCCCAATTGCAACTCCAAGTCGTCACCCAAAGAACTTGTACTACAGCAGCCACTGGTGGACCCTCCTGCCACAAGGATAATAATAATAATGATGATGAGAACGATAATGATGATGACGGCGATAACAATGACAATAGTAATGACCATCATCATTCTTCTTTGACATGTCATTATTATTATTATTCTTCACTGCGCAGTGGCAAGAGTTACAAAATTCCTACGTTGAGTTACTACTATCATCGCTACTACGGTAATACAGCAGTAGGAGATACTACTACTGGTATTGGTACTACTTGTACACGTGATAAAAATGTAGTAGAATGGGACAAGGACGATGCTAATCATGATGATGATGATGTGGACATGGACAATTTACAAGATTGGATGCATCTATCATCGGATATCAGTGATTTGATTTCTTCTATTTTGGTACAAGTTATGAAAATGAATGGTATTATTAGTGGGAGTAAAAGTCGCAGCAATAGCAGCAGCAGCAGCAACAACAACAACAACAACAACAACAATTCCAGTGAACGCATGATGCTGACATTTAATACAATTTCTATATTCCTACCAATCGTCTTGTCCATGATACAACATGCTCGGAAACATCATGCTTCTGCTGAGGATGAGGTGGGTACTAGTGGTGGTGGTACTACAAATAATAACAATGGTGGCAAGAGAAAAAGGAAGAAAAAGGTCTATTTGTTTTTTAAAATGGCACGAGCTTATTCCATTGTAACCTTGGGGCAATTCAAAGTGATCAAGAATGATGTACAAAGACTAGAAGAAGTCATTCATGGTTGGATGTGGAATAGGAATCATTGGAATCACGACAATGATGATGATTGGAATCATGGTCGGAAAGAAAAGAAGGACAAGAAAAAGAAGCAACCATATAATCAGCATTATCGACAGCAGCACCACAAGCAGCAGCAGCATCATCATCGTGTACTAGCATCATCCACCATTCCACGTCTACTGGTAGACAGAGCAACTCAATCTTCATCTCTTTCATCATCGTGTCATAAGGACTTGTTGTATCGACAAACCATATTACAATTTTGCAAGTCCAACAAGGAATTGAAATATGCACGAAAAATAGACGATGCAATCATTCGACCGTTGATTATGGATGACCATGATTCCCATCGTCTCTATAGGAATTCTGTACAGATATTGTACAACCGGCTGTCACAGATATTATCACGACGGTTCAAGGGATCTCATTTGAGTGTCTATGGGAGTTGTTTGTCTGGATTGTCATTGGGACATTCATCGGATGTGGATTTATCACTTTACATACCTGAAGCGGAGAAACTTCAACAGGGAAAAAACACAATGGATGAGAAAGCGTTTCAAAAGAAAATGAAAAAGTTTGTCTATGCAGTTTATGGTTGCATTCAAGATGAGAATCGTAATCATGGTCGTGGTCATTACAATAATCATGACAATCATCGTCATCATCATGAACCAGTGGCAGTGGAATTCAAGGATATGCAAGCAGTTCCTTTTGCACGTGTACCAGTTGTCAAGGGACGGTATCAGCACGCTGGAAATCCATTCAGCAAGGATGGTTCCATACACTTTGATATATGCATCTTGAACGATATTGCAGTGGCCAATAGTGGTTTGTTGCGTGAATATTCCTTGTTGGATGTGAGGGTTCGAATGTTGATGTTGTCGGTGAAATCTTGGATCAAGTGGAAAGATATTGGAAATGCTGCAGAGAGGACATTGAGTTCTTATACTTGGATGATCATGGTGATTTTTTATTTGCAATGCATTGGTTTTGTACCCAATCTACAATGTCAGGAATTCATGAAGAAACACGGTGTTGTATACAGTGATACTGGTGATCAGAATCGAATGCACAACCTAAATGGTCTGAAAACAATCTACTTGCATCATGATGTAGTATTGGCCAAGGGTATATGGACACAACCAAAGCATTTAGAATCAACATCCGTGTCAGCACTGCTATTGGGATTCTTTATGTTTTATGCCAGGTATTTTTCACAGGAGATGACTGCTGTTTCCATACGTTTGGGGAACATGTCGATGCAAAAAACAGTCTTTTCAAAATCTAGTAATTTATGGAGAATGGTGATTGAGGATCCCTTTGAGACGTATGATTGTCATATTCCACATGATCTCGGAACTCCCATGGACGAGAAAGGACAAAATAAGGTGACCAAGGCTCTTCAAGAGGCTGCAAATACCATGGAAGAAATGTTTGGATCATGCCATGAAATAGTGGATTTTATTGGTAGTTTCAATGCTGTAGAAAAGTTGTCGTCGTCGTCGTCGTCTTATACTACAAAAGATATGATATTGGAACATCACAAGCAAGAGGTGCACCAGCAGCAAATTCAATCAAAGATAATAACGGGTGGCACTAGTACCGTTCTAGGTAGTATCACTAGTAGAGATAAGGAAAAACAGACAATCCATGTGAACTTTCACAATGAAACAAGTACAAAATCAAATGACAACAATTTACGCAAGCATGACGGTGACGATAAGAAACCATACATACACGCTAACTTGGATGGAATGAGACGAAATGCAGTCCAGAAGAATGGTAACGGCATAGCCAAAAGAGCTCTGGGACATCGACAAGGTACAAAGAAGGCCCAGCACTCCTCTAATAAAGGTTATTCTAGATCCAAGGATACGACATACGTTTCAAACAGAAAGAATACCAGCAGATCTTGAGACTGTACAGAAAGACACGTGCCAACACTGAAAACAGTGAACTATGGTTATTTGAACAAGGGCAAATGTTTTTAAACAGTGTGAAAAGGTTAGCTTGTTGGAATGAATTAACAACAATTGGAAAGAAACAGAAATGGTGGACTGACCGTAGACGGCTCCAAGGCTAAAAAATCAAGAGCGTCGAACTGTTTTGAGACGATACTAAAAAATGCACCGCCGTGTAATCAAATAAAGAAATTATTTTTCTTTTCACCTGTTACATACTTGCTTTATTCGTTCCTTTTTTCATTCATCATGCTTCAGTATGCTCTCATCTGTGGGAGAATCTACTAGCGCAACAAAACTGGTAATGCAGGCATGTACAGCATAACAATTACATTACGAACTGCGGTTGATTGTTACAAAGCAAAGGGAGTCTTGTTCAGAGGATCAGGAAGGCGTGTCACCAATAAATAGCTACTACAATCATCGAGTGAGTCAATGATAGCTAACCACAAGAACACCGCCCAAGATAAAGGATTGCTGCTGGGATACTAGTACATACATACATGCTGTGAGGCTACTATCAGCTCGTGAATTCTTTTGGTACGATCACTCTAGAGGTGGGAAGACGACTGCTCGAGTCTCTAAGTAGAGTGAGTACGTAGTAGAGTGTAAGCTACTGGAGAGTCTTGTCCTCCATCATCCGTCATCCATCATGATCATCGTCTCTGAAGTGCTCCTCGCTCCTGCTGGTAATTGTTACATGAAAAATGCCGAGAGAGAGGCAGATACAGCAGCCAGCGAGCAGACGAGCAGGAGTTATCATCCTTTCGCCCACCAGCAGCCAGCAGCCTGTTCGTGGAGCGGGGGTTGTCTTACACGTATGAGAACATCCTACTAGGTACGACCCTTGGGTTGAGCACTTATTAACAAGGAAGGGGGGTAGATTGTAAATAAATTGTAATTCAATAAAAGACTTGAATCGAATACGTAATAAGCGAACTAGCAGTTGGATGTTCAAGTGAAAAGGACACCGGCCGGGAGCTAAACACACGTTACGTCATACCAGGTACCCGGGTATGCATGGTACCAGGGTACTACTAACTGCTGTACAAACCGGTGGTTCGTTATTCGATTCCATGTTGAGCATTTGCTAAAAACATCAGTACGTGTACGTAGCCGTTGGGACTTTTGTTGGCCCATGTTCCGATAGCCTGTGGCTCTCAGGTTCACCACAACAGTACTTCAATTTATCCTTCTGTGACCGCCAATTGAACAGAACAACAATTAACCTATACTAGACGATTGGTTGGATGTGACAGGTGTCAACATCAGCACAAAGGAGGGCAGTGGCGCCTGCAGCACGAAGACATCTGGCCGATACATCGGAGGGGAG
>JAAMXU010005051.1:5304-17737 GCA_019693545.1 Chaetoceros muelleri | reverse complement strand
GCACCGCCTCCCGGATATCCTGCTTATTATCCTCCTCACTACTACCACCATCGTCATCCTGTGGCCGTAGGTCAACCACCGGCTGCTGTGACCTCCAAGCATCGTGACAACCACAAAACTAGTAGCGGCACCAAACACAAGGGAACCATCAAGTCGAGTGCTCCTACTACTAGTAGCAGCAGCACTCCCAAAGGATCACCTCACAAGGCTGTCGTACAACCTGACTCGGTCCCGTCCTCCTCTTGCCAAGATGGAAGCCCCTCTTCTTTTGAACCTGCCAAATTCCCTCCCAGAAACATTACCATTCACAACTTGCACAACGTTTCTTTTGACCTTCACCAGACCTCCTCTCCCACTGAGACGGGAATTGACCGTCGCGAGAGGAAAAACGCTCAATCGCGCAAGAGGGCGGCCAAACTCAAGGAAAGCATTCACATCATCAAGAGCAAGAAACCGGAAGATCGTACACCGGAGGAAGTGGCCAAACTTGAAACTTATGAAGAACGTCGTAGGAGGAAAAACGGTAGGTCGAGGGAGAGGGCCCTGGAGCGTAAAGCCAGGTTTGAGGAGATTAGTGCCAAGCCTGAAAAGGAGTGGACAGAAGAGGAGAGGTCGTTTATGAAGGAGACTTTGACGGCCAAGTATAGGAAGAATGAGGGGGATCGTTTGAGGAGAAAGAAGATGAGAGAGAGTGGAAGTAATTCCAGTGTGAGTGTTGCTTCTTGTGCCTTTTCGTCGAGCAACGTGTTGAGTCGTTCCAAGAGTAGTGCATTTGTCGGGGTTGCATCTGCATCTCGTTCCTCTTTCAAGGGATCTCGTTCTCAAGGAGAAGCAGTTCATCGTGGTTGCGATGTGCAGCTTGGTGGTAATGGTGCGGCTGTGGGTGCTGCCGCTCCGTTGACTCCCAAGAATGGCACGGAACTATATGATGACGATGATGATGGCTTTGCTCGAATCTTTGATTTGTCTCCCAGGAGAGCTGCTGGAGGTGAGAAAGACAGCGTGTCTCATCTCATTTTCCCCAGCCCATCTGATGATGAAGAAAGGCTCATCCAAAGTCCCACCCTGGAGCTTTGTGCCGAGACGTCCATTTTGGACCAGAACTTGGAGGATATCATCCTGTCTCCGCACTTTGCGACTCCTCGTGCGACTGTCAGTGCGGATGATGACACCGAAGAAGAATTTCGCCGTGTCATGGATGCCTCTTTTTCTCCTTCGGTGTCTCCTTTGACCTTGCGTCTGTTGGATTTGCCCAGGAGATCCAAGCCGGAGGAGAATCTTTATGAGGATGCCTTTTGTACCGATTGGAGAGGGTTTGGAGAGACCGATGATTCCAATCATCAGCATGAACCTATTGCTGTCTCATTTTCCATGGATACAATTTAAGAAATACGCTTCATGCTTTTCTATTTGTCAAGAAGAACCAATGTTCAAGATGATTCTTTGCTTCGAGTTGACGAAAACATGAATACATTATATATACAAGTAGTGCCCATAGTCCATAGTAATAATAAACACTCGTAGATTTTATATCTTTTACCTTTCTAATGCACAAGTTATTGTGTAGAAATGGATTCTTGGAAGATACAACAACATTACAGTAGGAGAGAACTCTTCTGTTCTTCTCTCTCGTGAGAATCAGGAAAGTTACAAATCGCGCGAATGTCCAACTGAAAGGGCACATGAATTGTGTGCATCGCGTATGCATCGCGTTCATCTTTTCTTGTGTCTTTGCATCAAACAAGACAGAGGATCAATCCTTGGACAACTCCGTACATTTCTCACAACATACTGCAAATAAATAGTCGAGAACAATACATCAATCTTTCCAAGTTGGTAACTATATACATTAGCTCCAGAGCATCATCGTCTCTTTCTCTTTCTTCATGACCCGATCATTTTGGAACGTAGCAATTTTTATCCTGCTCCAACTTTCGTCTTCCGTAAAGGCCTTTATGCCTCTCAACGTCGCATCAAGAAAACAAGCATCATCCGTCCTCTCCAACGCCCACAAAGTTATCCTAACTACAATGAACAGTCAACACTATAGGAGCAGTCATATAAGCCTCTCCTCGTCTTCTTCACCACTAGCAGAATCGGATCTAAAATCTATTCTCTCCGTTGCTACTGCAGCAGCCAAGAAGGCTGGCGAGATCATCGTTTCCAACGCCGGAGGGGCAGATGTCACAAAGACCAAGGCGAATCCACGAGATTTGCTAACCATGATTGATCCACTGTGTGAGAAGGCCATTCGAGAGACGGTCTTGGAAGTGTTTCCATCGCATGATTTTTTGGGAGAGGAGGATGTTCCGCCTGGAAAGGAGGCAAGTGCCGCTGCTTTGGATATGAAGCTCAAGACGGATAAGGAATTTCTTTGGATTGTGGATGTAAGTATTTTTTTATAATGTGTTTAGGGGAGGATGGCTCTACTCATTGTTGTATGTTTGAAAATTTTAAATTTGTAATGAATTCACGTCTTTTGTCTGGATGACAGCCAATTGATGGAACGTCGAATTTTGTGCACGGGATGCCTTTGTGTATGCCATCGGTTGCTTGTGCTTACAAGGGAGAAGTGGTTGTTGGAGTCATCTTTGATCCTCATCGTGGTGAACTATTCACAGCGATCAAGGGCATGGGTGCAGAAATGAATGGGAAGAGTATATCTGTAGGTTCGCAGAATAGTATTTCTGATGCCATTGTGGCCATGGGAAGTCCTCCGGGTGCGGAAAGCTTAAAGATGAGTTTGGTAGGGATTCAGGCTCTTATGCCCAAGGTTCGAACCATTCGTATGTTGGGATCTGCAGCATTGATGTTGGCATGGGTGGCGAATGGGAGGCTGACATGTTATTGGGAATGTAAGTAGTATTGTCTTGAGAGTTTGTGCGCCAATATTGTTTGGATTCACGTTCTTTTTGTCTCATGGGCATGAATCATACTTGATATCGTTTCTATTCTTCTCGTTGTTGTTGTTGTTGTCTATACTGTTGATAGATGATCTCAGTAGTTGGGACATCGCTGCAGGCGCCTTGATTGTAAAAGAAGCAGGTGGACGCTTTACTGATCTTCAAGGGAATGACTTTGATCTAAGGAATAGAAAGATATGCGCGAGCAATGGATTGGTTCATGACGAAATTTTACAAACATTGAATAAGGAAGGGATTGTCTAATAATACTATGTACTAGCTACTCCTATATACCTAAAAGCTTACATAGTTAACATTTAACTCCGCTATTGAATGGACGTTGTATAGATAAACAACATAGAAGACAAACTGAAGTAACATAGTTGCAACTAAAGATTTGATGGAAACCTCGAAGTCTACTTCTTTTTCTTGTCACCTTGGTCCATATCTCTGGCAAACATTGCTGCAATTGTGTTATAACCAAGTGAGTCATTTTTTATATGTGTTGGAACCCTTGGAGGCAAGTCATCACTATTTCTATTATCCGGAACACGGACATTAAAATCACGGCCATTGAAATCTTGTTCAAAAATAGATTTGGCTGGAACTTCTCCACTTGTCGTACTAGAAAAATCAGCTAAACCAAGTTCGGCGGCTTCACCAGGAAGAAGTTTGCGCCCTGATATCGACAAATCAATTGGCATCGGCGGGGCAACATAACGCATATCCATTTTCTTTTGAACCTCTAAACAGAAACTTGCAACATCTGCCTTGGCCTGGAGTACTGCGCCAATATTTTGCCAGGAATCAACATGAAGTAAGCTAATGACATACTTGATGTAACCCAAATCTGCTTCTACACCAGTTGCTCGAAATCCTCCAATCTTAAGAAATTGACGAGGACGGTCTTTGACAAATTTCTCGACAACATCCTTGAAAAGCATCACTTTGGAGTAAGGAACGTCGATGCCAAATTTCAGATGCACGTATGTTGTCGCTCTGGGAGACCTTGCAGCATTGATGATACGAGAGTGGGCAAGTGAGGAATTGGAATAAGTTGCAACTTCGTTAGTCGCTCCAAGACGGACTGTGGTTTGGAAAAGACTAATGTTTTCAACAAACCATGTTAAGCTACCATCCGTGCTTGTGTCATTTTGTGGATCTGATATGGCAATTCTATCGCCGACGTCGAATGGCTGCCTTGCCAAAACGAGCAGGACACCCTCGAGATATCTTGAGGCAGAACCACCGAACATAAAGGATAGGGAAAAGATACCTGCAGAGAAGGAAAAGATTTTCGTGGTGTCAAATCCTACAACGACCAACACAACAAATCCAGTTATGACATAAAATGCAATATTGATGAGCTGCTCGAATGCATCGTCGAGTTGAGCAGAGGCCAGTGTTGTGGCACGGAACATTCTGGCACGCCTGTATATTTTATCACAAGATCGAACAAAATCTAATTTTGTCAAGTCTCCATTACGATGTGGTCGAAATAGGCGTATCAAGGCACGAGCCTTATCTTTCTGGAGCTTTCCGTCGTGACCAACAGCAAGGAGACTTAAAGTGTCAAAATGGAGAACTGACGCGCCAGGAGTTTTACTAAGCAAACGGTCATATACTTGCTGCGCCGATTTGCAACATGTGCTGCGAGTGTCGGCGAGTCCAAAAGGAACAGATAGGGGATGAGGTCCATCAAGATATTTTAGTGATTCCCTAAATTGTAGGATCTTTTCGATGGAAGTGTCTGACCACTTTGAAACAATGACGTGTATGAGCCACGATTATTTAACCACGTGTCGTACGTTAGAGGATTGAACGAATGACTTACTGATATTTTGCGAACTATTTCTGGCTCTTCCCACTCTCCTAGCAACTTTTCAAGCTCGGATTCCTTTGTCTCGAGCAATTTAGTGATATCTTTCTTTGTTCCATTTTTCTTGAACGGTACCCACTGAATAAATCTCTGATGAGCTTTTTGCCTAATGGAATCTTGAGGCACTTCTCTGTCATCCTTTCCCCGCTGTGACGATGCAAGATCGTCTATTGGGAAATCATATAAATCAGAGTTCTTTCTCGCTCTGATAGAAACATCAGTCTCTGTCATACTCTCCTCCTCTTCGTCTTCATCCTCCGCATTGGCCACTGAGCGGTAATTTTCAAACAGCCATCCTCTTGCAGGGGACTTTGTCGTGTTTATGAGATTATTTTCTGAGTTCTTGGCAGCGAAAGCAATATCTTCAGCAAGTAGCGCCACTTCAGCAATAAGCAGAATTTTTCTCATGATTTTTTCCATTTCGGGCCCGTAAGTTACTTTGGCATTATTATATAAAGCAATCAGCATATTAATTTAGAACTGACAGCGGCATAATCATTTCATGAAATGGAAAGGACTCACCATATTTCTTTTTGCCAAGAAGCAAGGAAATCAACAATCTCTTCACCATAATAACTACCCCTGTTATAATCATAGTGGCGAGAATAACCGTGTATGTACGATCTGAAGTAATTCCACCACTTGGATTTTTCTCTTCGTCAAAAATTCCAAAGGTTCCAGAGCACCAATAGAACCAATGCTTTGCAAAAGGATCGGAACCATGAACGATGGAAAAGTTCCAGATCCCCCAGTAAACGCAAAGAATAGGCCAACCCTTGGCTTGGATCAACATCAGGGTAAGCAAGCGACCTATGAAACGGACAGACAAACTCGTTTCAAGAGCAATATAATCAATAAAAATGAATTCAGTGATTCTTGCCAAAGTCAAAGTGATTCCCAATCGAATAGCAAATAGGCACCACCATGAGTAGGAAGCACCTCTGAAATCACCAGGATTCCCTGCAAAGTAAAATAAAATAAATGCCAAACTAAGTATTGGTACCAAAAGCAATAAGCAACCTTTGAAGGATCTCCTGATGTTTTTCTTTTGTACACCAATTAAATTCTTGAACGAAAAACACGGCATACAACAACGACGAAACACAACACTAGCTCGTTTGGAGTCTAGCCTATTTCCTCCTTGTTGATATTCATTGAGCAGTTCTCTACCATTGGCACTACCATTCATCATAAGGCTTTCAGGGTCAACATCTGTTATGCCTTCCTTGTTATCGGAATTCACCTTTGTTGCTACTTCCACGTATTGGTTATTCGCTAACTTTCTATTGACTGTATTTTGTCTACCAGTAAGATTTTCAATTGTCTTCATGTGATCAACAATGTCAAACAACTCAGGTGCCTTTATACCCGGCTCAATAGGGTGGATTGTTTCTTTATAGTTACTCACAGGAGATGAGGTAGTTGGTAGATTTGATGGGACGCGAGAATGCGTGCTATACACCAAAGATACATCAACAGACTCAAGACTGCTTACCCTAGGCCTGGTGGGAGCCACAGCATTTCGAATCAATTGTACTTTCTTCACTATATTTTTGAATTTACTAGATTCAGAGCCGGATTTCGAATGAGTTGCTCCTACATCTATAGTTTTCAGGGAAAATACATTAGGAGGCTCGTCTTCTTCTTGATCATCTCCAAACAAATGGAGAGATTCAGCTGGAACTTTGTTCAGTATGTTATCACGATCGGGAGAGACTCCTGCCAAGGACTTCTTTTTCTCGGCTTCTTCTATGGCATGCAGAATAGTTTCTTCAGCCTCGGTCTCAAAAGGACTCTTCACATCATCTAAAAGAATATGATCGATGTGTAGAGACTTCTCAGGTTGATTTTGCGGCTTTATTTCTGGGGACTTGCTTTGATGATTTCTAACGAATGAATGATCGTCATCTCCTTCCATGATTGCTCAGGTTTATTAATTATTGCAAAGTCGTCTCTCGGTAGATCAAAAGTAACCCACAGTAGTATGAACTCAAGGTGACGAATTATTGACCCTCCAACAAAGCAAATAGTCCTTCAAGCTTATAGTGAACTTTGTTAGGCACATTCAAAACAGTTCATTAATAAGCTATAAGTAACTAGAGTGGAAGAAGAATTCCATTACTTTCCCCCTACTATGGCATAAAAATGACCACCGTCCAGCCACTCTGCAGTTGAACTTTCAAAAACATGTGTTACTCCGTGTATTTGTTATGAACGGCATGTTCTTTACAGCAATAGCGTGTATCTCATCATGTATTTTCCTGTATTTTCATACGGCTCTCTCTTATTTAATAACTGGCCAGCCAATAGGACTTCATAAAGTCCCAGAAAGTCCCTCACCCCCATTGGATTTCTATCCACCCCACTGATTTGGGTGATGCATGCTACTACCAGTGATTAGTGGTTTTCGCCATGTTGCTGTTTAACCAATGCCATTCAGAGTCTATATGAATAGAATAGTGTAGATATTGAAGAAAAGAATTCCAGTTTGCACTGAAAAAGAACAAATGAATTGGCATCTGATGCGACTGAGTGGTACCTGGCTGCTTTAGAGCCAATAGATTTCTTCTCTCTCTATCAAGTGAAGAAGTGGAACTATATACCCCCCAACGAATCTCGTCGTCACCAAGAGAGCAGAGAGCGTGCTGCTGTGAGGAGTGCTGACGGCACGATTGATTTCGTTGTCACCATATTACAAAATAGTGCTGTTATTGAACTGAATGGTCAATGGTCGGTCACCTCCTTTGGAACTTCCGAAAGTATGGGTACCAGGTAGTCGTTGTGCATACATACCCTTCTCTTGTAGTTGTACTCATTTTTACCAGTTCGGCGCTTGTCGTAACGGTCCCGTAGTCTGTAGATCCGTAGATGATGAGAAATAATAAAAAAATAATAATCTCTTCGGCTGTAATACTGGTGCCGTGCTCAAATTTATAATCAAAATAATACAACGCATTACTTTATATTTGAAATGCGTGCAGCAGTAGCAAAAGAAATGAATGAGTTGCAGCAAATGTAATAGAATTCATTCGAATCGATCCGAGATTTGTATATTGTAGATCAGCTCCTTTCACGAGCTTTGGCTTGGGCTTTTGCAATTTTATTCTTGCGCCATTCTTCATACGTCATAACATTATTATTGATGCAAAGCTTTTGATCCGATTGGAAGCCAACAAACAGTGCAAGTGTATTTCTTGGTTTCCCTCCCTTCCCATTTCTAGGCATCACTCGATGCATCGTCGACGGCAATCTTCCTCCACAAAGATCTGACAAACAATCACCAATATTGACAACAAAAATAGGATCCGAAGGAACACTTTTAGGGAGTCTCACATCGACCCAAGTGTCTCCCTCGGCCCTTTGAAGTGCTGCGCAATCACCATCGTCAAACAATAGCACTGTAATGACACCCACATCTGTGTGAGCAGCCACTAATGGTATTTTGCACCCTTGATGCCTCGCGCCCTTTCGATAGCCCAGGAGGGTCAGAATGGAGGTATGTGAGTCCTCATTGCTTCTTCCAGTGAGAGATTCTTCCAATTGAGGTACAAGATTCTCGGTTGATGAATTCCTAATCCCATCACTTATACATGCCACAATGGCATGGGCAATGTCACATAATTTCTCATAATATTCCTCAATGACCCTTTGAAATGTTTTTGAATTCTCTTCACCCCATACTTCATCTAATGGCCACGCATTCGGCTGCACCAAGGCGGCGAAATGACTCCTACCACCATCATCCCCCTTGTTGTTCCACTCTGGCCCCACCCGAAATTTCTTCACCAAATCATTCGGACCCTTTTGACCAATCAAGGATGCAAAATTCTCCGCATTTTGAGGTGAATAACCTCTCCGAGCCCTATCCTTGGTCAAACATGACCTTCTCACAGCTTCCGGTGCTTTATTAAGAAATGCATCCGTCCAATGCAATGCATCCTTGCACAATTCACTTGACATAGTCGTTCCGCGAACCAATGCAAATCCATCCGTCTCGAGTTGTGTCAACAATTCCTGCGAGCATTTGATTTTATCCTCCTCATTCCCTTGTAGTAACAACCCAGACTGACAATACGGTGACATATCCACCGATATACTTTGAAACATGTGTTCCTCATTCTTTCCATCTTCTTGACTACCTGACAACAAAGCTTCGTCCACTTCCATCCCCGATCCAGCACTAGGCACAAATGGAAACGACCTCTTTTCCTTTTCCAATACTTGTATATCCGGAATCGGCAATCTATGCCAAAGCATCGTCTTACACCCATGAAGCTTCAACGTCCCATCGTACAATTGATACAATGCCGTCCCCATGGTGACCTCATGCACCCTCTCCATGGTGGGTTCAAAGGGTATCTTCTCTCTTATATATTTCTCAAACAAGTCCCCCCTTACAAAAAATGCATTGTAGCAAGTACATTCTACAAGTTGATAATGAAATTCCGACGCCAGAGCCACCAAGGCCGACAAAGACGAGCCATGACGAATGGTATCATCCCTTGGTTGAATGTAGAGTAAATCATGTGGCATGGTTGGATTGAATTCGATGCAAATCACTTGAGGTCGAAAGGATGCATGAAGTATATCATGGAGTAACCAATAATCCGTTCCATCGACGTCAATGCACAGAAACTAAGGCAAGAAGGGATTACATGTCAGAATTCAGAATTCACAACTTCTTTTTTTCCAGATCCGACAAGGATCCAACGACCAAATTTCAAATTTCAATATTCAGTACAAGCGTACTCACAGTATGACACACAAATGCATACATTGTAGACAAACATATACACAAATACATACTCATACACAAATAACAATCTCTCTCTCTCTCACCTCAAAGTCCATTGGGAGCACATCCAAAGCCCGATTCTTCAACATGTACGATAAACTCTGCTTGGAATGTTTCAAACAAGACACAGTCACATTCCAACATACATTGCCCAACGGTTCATGTAAATTGCACAAACTTTGAAACTTTTCATCATCGGCTTCAATCAATATTCCCTTCCAAATGTCCTTGGTTATTTTCTCCTTCCTTTCCCTCTTTTCATTGTTGCTGCTACTAGTAGTACTATTATTTCTGCACAATAAAGAGAAAGTATTGGATAGATGCCTTCCATCCCAAGCTCCTACATCAACACACCATCTCGTAATCTGGATACTATCATCAGTGTCACTACTAGTAGTACTACCATCACCATTCTTATTGATATTAACCTCTTGTTGTTCCCTTCTTTGTTGGGTCGTTGGTGGGATCCATTCGAATAATTTCTCGAGAATGCCATCTTCTCCTGATTGACTGGTATGGTTGTATGCATATTGGATGAGACCATCCTGTCTTCTGTGAGATACAGTTGGTACCCGTTTGATGGTTCCATTGGGATTGTTTAATATTTGATGATTCATAACTGTAGATGTAGTGTTGGTTGGTAGTTAGTTAGTTGTCTGTTTGTTATCTATCATCTCATTCATTTATCCTTGCGATATGTAATGCCTGCAAGCAACACTCAAAAAAATGAGAGAGAAATTGAAAGTCGTTTTTCTTTTGGTGTGGTTGCTGCCCCCACAACCTCCTGTGTGGCTCGCAGAGATGTTGTCGCGTAGGTAGAGCGAGTACAGTAGTACCTGGATGGGTACTACGGGCGGAGAAGTACCGTTACTCCATCTTACTGTACAGCACAGTAGCACAGCTGGATCTTTCCAGTATCTTTCCGCATCCCCACCGTATCTAATCTCTATCCTCTGTCTGGATAATAAAAAATCTGTGGAGACTTTGACTCGGGTCTATTTTTAGCATTTTTGCATCCAACGAAACGAAACAACCAACCAACCCGGCGGACCTTTCACTCAATAAATGACAATTACCCCAACAACGTCTTCCTTCAGAGCACTACAATTCACAGTGTTGATCTCTCTTTCGAAATCCTTCCCTGTACCACCATTTCAAAAAACTTTAGTTCCTCCTCTCAGGGAGCTTCCTTTTTTTCGCCAGTACCGTCCTGGTCACTGTCACCTCGACAAGAACTCCTTCAACTTGTACTCTTCTTCGTTCCGTCAATTTTCTTCTTCTTCGTCGTCGTCTTCGTCTCGTTCTTCCCTTGTCACCATGAAATCCAATTTACTCTCCATCTCCGAATGCATCCAACGTCACCAATCCTCCTCCTCCTCTCCCCCCACCGTCTTCCTCGATGGATCATGGCATCTCTCCCCCTCACGGAATGCTAGACAAGAATACGAATCTGGACCAAGGATTCGAGGTGCACACTTTTTTGATATTGACAATGTGGCCACCCAAAGCACCGACGACAGTAAGACGAAATTACCCCACATGATGCCCCCCAAAGAACTCTTTGCACACGTCATGGATGAATTTGGTATTACTTCCTATACAAATGTGATTTTGTATGGGACAGAGGGGTGTTTTTCCATCCCGAGGGTGTTGTATACCTTCAAGGCCATGGGTCATCCAATTGAAAATGTGAAAATGATGAATGGGTCCTTGAAGGATTGGATGGATGCAGGTGGGCCTGTGGAATGGGGATGGAAGGAGAGTATGAGAGTGGACCATCATCTCGTTCTGGGTGGTGATTACGTTTCTCGATATGACAAGGCAGTGGATGCTAGGAATGTGGTGAACATGGACAAGATTGTCGAATTGGTACAGAATACAAAGAATGGTGTTAGTACAGACACGGCGGGTGTCATTGTAGATGCGAGAAGTAAGGGGAGGTTTGTGGGGAAGGAACCGGAGCCACGAAAGGGTCTACGTGGAGGACATATGCCAGGAGCTTTCAATGTGCCATTTGATAGGTTGTTGAAGGATGATAAGAAAACACTGCGGTCCAAGGAAGAAATGATATCGATTTTTAGCAATGCGGGAGTGGATGTGTATACGGAAAAGGATATTATTTGTTCTTGTGGGAGTGGTGTCACAGCTTGTTGGATTGCTTTGGCCTTGGAAGAGTGTGGTAGGGACCCTAGTAGAACTTTTGTCTATGATGGGAGTTGGATTGAATGGGCATCGGATGAAAGGAATCCTGTTGTCAAGGAGGACTAGAAGAAGATGCATTTTAATTTTTTAATAAATCAGTGTATGATTGATACTTCTTGATCTCGTTCGTTTCTTGCCTTTATAAGCTGACTTTATAAATTATAATATTATTCATTAAACTAGACGGTATTTACTTCCTGAATTGGTCGTCACAACGGTTCCTGCTTTAGCTCCCTTCTTCACTGGAGACGTCGTAATCTTCTGTCCTTGACGGAATACTTTGGAATTGCTAATGTTTCCAGTAATCGACCCATCCGATTCTTGTCTCCAGTTACTTAATACTGGAATTCCATCATTCTTAGGAGGAGCACTGGAGGAGGATTTGGCAGCAGTGGCAACTCCTCCAAACTTGTTTCCAGCGGCAGCTGCCTTGGCCTGTGGAGTTCCGAGTGAAATGGTACCTCTCCTCATGACTGGCATGGGTTTCTTGATGGGAACTGTCTTTTGAACGGGAGAAACATCGGATTTGACCTTGCTTCCAAAGTTGAAGAAACTGAGAGTGAGGGGTTTCTTCTCCTCGGGGACGGGTGATGGAGCAGGTGCTGCTGGCTCGATTTTGGGTGCTGCTGCTGGTTTGGCGGCTCCTCCAAAGAA
>JAAMXU010005050.1:0-37615 GCA_019693545.1 Chaetoceros muelleri | reverse complement strand
GCCAAGGTTGAAGCAATGATGAACATGATGTCAAACACCAGTATGGAGGGTGAAATTTAAAGGGTATTCATGTATTCGATTGTAAGAAAGGGGAGTTTAATATATACAATCTGATTATTTTAGAAATAGAGAAATCAAAAAAAGAAAACGAACGATTTGGCAGTCTAGTTTTGTAGATTTTGTCTGGAAACAATTCCTATCAGTCCTATGAAGTACAGTACCATGACGAAATGGAACCACTGACATACAGTGCATGTCTCGTCTTTCCTTCTTATTGCGACAATAACACCACATGTTGGTTTTCAAGCTTCCACCCCCAATTGTCTAACCTATGAACAACCAAAGCGGGATAGAAACCAATCTGCACCGCTTTTCCATCCACAACCCATGTCCAACTCAACCCCTGTGGATGATGCAGCTCCGGATCCTCCGAGTCCTCCATTCGAAAGGCATATCCATTGTCTTCCTCATCAAAAAAACATTTGCAATGAAAATGAAGAGATATCTCCACGTCTTGTCCACCACGTACGTTCATATCTTCATGTATTACCTTGAAATGCATCAAAAAGCCTCGTTTCGAAAGCAACTCTTCCAACGCCATGAAACTCCGTTTCGAATCTACCACAGAGGATGCATAACAACCAAACCACAAGTGATTGAATCCCACCAACACTTTTCCTCTCTGGTCATCTTCCACTCCATGCAGATCCCCACCTAGCTCTCCTTCTTTGGGCATGAGTTCAAGAACGGCTGCCTGCATGTCTCTCTTTTCCAAGCTATTCATCAACAAACTACGAACTCTCCTCCCCATCATGGGTCTTTCTGCGAACATCATTTTAATATCCCTAATACTCATTGATTCCACCACATGTGGCTTCACAAACGTCCTCCAAAAGGGAGCAATCGTCCTATTCTTTCGCAAGAGTGGCATTCCAAGTTTCTCCTTCCACAGCAAGATACAAAGTTCCTTCCACAAAACATCAGATCTGGAAACCTTGAAAAAGTATCGATTGACAAGAGAGACACTAAGAACATCACTATGTGTTGCAAACGTTAGAATATGGTGCAGCAGTCCATGTGTATAAAGTACTTTTTCCACGGGATCGTAATCGAAATGAGAATTCACTCGTTCACTACTACTACTAGTAGTACATGTACGACCACTACAAGAAGTCGTACATTTCGCCTTCTTCCAGACTCTCCCTGCACCTGCACTGGCACCTGTCTCATCCGTTACAGATTCCATGTCACCTTTCATATGACTCTTCCCCTTACTACAACGACTAGTACTAGTACTACGTGCGCTGCGAGTTGCGTGTCGATGCAGAGTATATCGAGACACAAAGTTCGGGTGCAGGGCAATGAAGGCGTTGTGTGAACTAACGTATACAAATCTCAAGGGTAAGACTTCACGTGATCTTGGAATGTGTTGTACGGAATAAGGGACGATGGCGTAAGAATCTTCGTCGTGGTTGTATTCCAATTGCGCAAGAAAGAATATGGGTCCTGGACGCAGTGGCTCTTCTTGTTCAAGTTCCGGTTCCTCTTGCAGTGACTGCTGTGATGGTGTTCGTCGTTGTGATGACGAAATTCGATAAAATGGTAAAAGAGGTTGTGGATTGATTCTTTGAATTTGAAATGACATGCAAGACGAGTCAGTGAGTGAATAAGTGAGTGAGTGAGTGAGTGAGTGAGTGAGTGAGTGAGAATAATTAATGAGTGTGTATATATTTATAATCACAATGCAATATCGAGAGTGTACTGTATCGATAGAGAAAGGGTGATTCGTTTTTCATTGTTGAGATGGACTCTGTTGAAGTGCCCTTCTTGTGTGTGTTTCATGTTGATCGTACGAGTATTGTACCTCGGGTACGTAGTATCTTTCTAGAGAGCTCTCTCTCTCTCTACTGTAGAGAGAGAGGTGCCATCAACAAGTGTCAAGCTGTCATCGGTCATCGTGTGTACCATACTACACGTCGTATGTGGGGCGCTACACTGTAAAATGTACGGGTGTCTACAGTACTGGGTGTTTTTATTGCCATCCCAAGCCAAGAGGGTTTGGGTGCGGAATTCATTTTGTTGTTCTCGAAGCTTCCATCATCCATGGCCTATATGCGTACTGTACGTAAAGTAGAGAGTGATGTACGTGACAATTGTACTGTACAGTAGTCGTGTATTACACAGGAAGGTACGATTAATTAGTGAGCAAGGCGGGCGGAGGGATACAAGTGTCGTAGTAGCGAGGGGGGGGGAACTCATCTAGCTAGAGAGAGCGGAAAAAAACGACCTTGTCTTTTTGCAACAATCGATTTCATTTTTATTCGATAATCAACACAATTCAATCAATCTATTTATTATCATCATTCTCATCGTCATTCATTATCAAGGAAGAACAGTCAAATGAATCGCGACTGCTTCAAAATCGATCATCAGGTCTTCTTCTGCGATGAACTGCTCGCAACAGTTATTTCATTTTTAGATTTTAAATCTGCCGTTACCTTCACTCTATGTCACGGCCATGATCTCATGGAAACAGGGTTTTTTAAATCGCAGCAGTACGAATTATCGATTCGATGTTTTAATGCATTATGGAGGGAAATGTTTCATCGACATTACTTTTCTCCGCCAATGCTGGAGTATCATCCTCTACTACTGGAGGATGCGAGTGATGGTGATGGTATTATTGCTATTGGTACTGCTACGAAAAGAACAAATGGCGGCTGTAGTAGTAGCAGTACTGGCTCGTCACAAGACAGTCGTAGTTGCAATACAAGAATACCAGGATCGATTTGCAATATAAATTACTTGGAGGAATGCTATCATAGGCTTGATTTGTTGGACAAGCTGACATATGAACATCGACGTCGTCGGGAGGAGGAGGAGAATTGTGATGATAATGATGATGAGGAGGAGGAGAAGCATCCTCTTGGTCGTCATCGTCGAGACCATTTTCAATCACGTTCATCAGTTCCCAGAAAATGTTTTCATTTCTTGCCCATTACTCCCAGTGCTTCTTCCCACGTGAATCACCATCCTCTAGAATTGTTGTATTATCCTCCTGTTGACTTCCCGTGCAGTTCATATCATTTGACGTCTCCAGGAGTCGAAGGTGAATATGTCTTTTTGAATCCCTTTGATGGGGAAGTGGCTGTGTTTCCAAATATTCAAATGCATCGGGATTCCATGGTTCAGGTCGATGACTGTAATGCATGGGCTGGCGTGGCAAGAGTGGAACAAGAAATGTATTCAAATCATGATCTGATTCAACAACAAGATGATGAAATGGTGCATCAGGACGATGATGATGATGATGGTTATGGTGACCACTATGACTATGACGATGATGACTACGAATATGGCAATGACAATTACTACTACTATGGTGATGATGATGATGATGATGATCACAGTGAGAAACAGAAAGAACCAATGGTGGTGGGGGAAAAGGAAGTATTGTTTGGAGTACAAGACTATTTCCGTTTGAATTTGCATGAATATTTTCACGAACATAATCATAATGCTGGTGGGAATTGGTCACACCCTTCTTCTTTTCAGACCTTGTCAGTTGATGATGAGGAGGTTGTGGTGGATTGGATGGGAGTGGACGTGCATAATATGGTGGATACAAGTGGGAACATTATTGGAAACATGATTTGTGCTGCAAGAGAAATCTCTGTGGATAGTGCTACCAGCTCTGCTGCTGCCGCACGAGTTCCCACCTATGAACTATGGAATGCACAGGAACGCGCTAACCAGCAATCAATGTCTCGTGTCAAGTCTTGTACAGAAGTGATGGCTTGGAAGAAAATGATCAAACAGGGTAAATATGCAGATGCAAGGTATACATGTAGACTCGATGGATCACCATATTACATGGAGGTGTGTCCTGTGAAAGATCGTGTCTATGTTTGCTTCTCACCTGGCCAACTCTCACCGGATGAACAGGAGTCAGATGATCGTGTTGAATCTATCCATCGCAACAACTCAGTGACACATGATGAAGATCCACATGTTCCTCCTGATGAAACTGAACCTCAAGAAAACTTCATGAGCGATGTTGATGTTATGGCAATAAAACGAACTAGGTGTATTCAAATGTTTCCTTTGTTAAAACAGACAAAAATATCAAAGTGTGATGATAAGTCAGAAACCACTTCTATACGGAGGACTTGTAGAAGATTCTTCCCTAATGTTCAGCAAAAATTTTGGTCCAAGTATCCTGTTGCCTCACTTGCTATTGAACCAACGGGAGGTCATATAATTGTTGGAACTGATAATGGTGCAATTGAAATATGGAATGTTCAAAATGAACCTATTCTAGTTCAACACACTGACATTTCGAGTCAATTGATGTGCAAGAAGACAAATGTTTCCATTGAGAATTCTTGGATGGAATCCATGACAACGCAAATAAATAGTGATCAATCTTCAAGTGAAAACAGTGACTCGGATCAAAGTGAACGTCTAGAAAGGCTGCATGAAGTAATGCTGAGGAGCCATGACACGAACGAGCCGTTTCAGCGAAGAGTTTCATATGCATCTGCTCTTGACCATTTAAATGAGTCAATTCTGAGAGATGAAATTCCTAATGATGAAGAAATTTTGGGCATGAGCCAATCTATGGAATCTGTTGTCACCGATGAATACATGGGGGTGCAAGAGAGCTCTTCTGACCGTCCACTTTGTCAGTGCAACCCTCACCGGATGATCCAGGAAATTATACTGGCAAGACATTTGGCAATACAAAAATCAGGCTTTGTCACTTTGCAGCATCATAGAGATGAAGGTACAACACTTGCATTGTGGCAGTTCGAAAAGCAGACTTCTTCGTTTGTAGTATCCTCCTTGGTGAATTTACCGCTCTCTACTCAACGAAGGCCAAGTGTTTTGTATGATGGAAAAAAACTAGTTGTGTTTGGGCAGGATCATATTGGCTTGATAATTTTGATCTATCGAGTAATAAGGTAAGAACGGTTGCATTATTTACGGATTTGCTCGTATTTTCACTTTCGTGAAGCTAACAAAGGTAATATGTCCCAGTTCCCCGGAAGATAGGGCGCTTAACTTTTCCCCTCCGTTATTGAAAGGCAAAAGCAATAGCTCATGGGGTGTAGTAAATTTAAATGGCATCGACACTATTGTTTATATGAACAGGATTCGTCATGCCGCATTAGGAGGGATTGAATACTACGACAATATCTTAATGACCATGAATGAAAGGTTTCTCATAGTCAACACCAAAACTGGAAATTTACTAGCAGGTGGTCACAGAGAGAGGACTGATGGCCTTCTAGTGATTGATCTAGAGCTTTAGTGTATATTTTGAAGGCAAAAAAAGTGGGATTACAATATGTGTATTACAATAAACATTATTAGCTAGCTCATTTCGACCACAGAGTTCACTCCATGTAGAGGCTTTTGTTCTCTCAAGTTACATTTTTTATTGCGGCCATCGTCAAACGATCAGGAGGTTTCGTTGGAGCCAAAGAAGTCATTATTTGATGCAGAGTCGAAAGCTGATCAATCGTAACCTCTTGCCTTTGAGCCGAGAGTACCGCCATGATTTTAAACAACTCAAGAATCAGCCGAGGATTTTCATATTCTAGACGGTTGATGTCTCCTTGGCTTAGATGCCAGAGACGGCATGGAGTTACGGCAACGTAGTCCCCACTATCTAGATCATTAGAAACTACTCCACCCAAATCTCCTATTACAAACCCCGGCTTCAACGTTGCGATTCTTATAGTGTTTCTATCACGTACAGCGCGACCCCCGGCACTTTTTAGGAGATAATATTCCTTTCCGATTGTAGGCGTACGACAATTCAGCCTTGAGAGAGACAGCACGCTACCCATCGTACTACGATTTCCCACTCCGTATCTTCGTCGAAGACTCCCTCTTACACTGACAGTGTCCGAATCTCTTTCAACTTTCTAAAGTTAGCATTGTTTGAAAAAACATTGTTGAGACTGAGCTTGACAACTTAACTTGTTTAGTATTAGTAGAAAGCTTACCATCATTCCATGCTCGATGAAGTATAAACCTCCTTGATGATTTAATATTTCCCCTGCTTTCAGCTCGAGAACCTTGGCGAAAGGTTTCAATTCTACAAGTGTTGAGAGGGTGTCAACATCGTGCTATGAATGTGGCAAAAGAATAAACTCAATGTGGTTACCTATCTGAAAATTTTAAAATAAACAATGCTATGTCACTTTCTGCTACGTACCTGTACGTCAATTTCTTTTAGAGCATAGAGGAACCCATCTTCAGCGGAACTATTTGACCGAATTTTACTTCGTCTTAACTCCTTTTCCTCGAGATATGACATTGATTTCAATAGTCCGTCTTCGGCCTGACTTAAAGCGCTATCTAGCTCTGGCATAAACCTCAGTACGGAATTCGCAGATTTTTTGTCCATTGAAGGCTTCAAGCCTCCAAGAGTCAAAACATTCTTTAAGCTAGTATTCAAGCCACTTAAGTAGACAGAACATTTGTGCCTGAAGCAGAGCTGGATGATCTCACCAAAGATGTCTACAGATGATGTATCCACACCGCTAACAAGTGTCATATCAATAATGATGTACTTCGGGAAGGGAGGGAGTGGAAACGATAGCTTTTTTGTGATGTGTTCTGGCAATTCTTCAAACATAGAGTTCACGTAGCTTAAGCAAGAATATGCATTTCCAAAAAAAATGTATGATTGTAGGACCAGCAGCTGTATTAGATCTCCATTTTGATCAAGCCATGCTGCATCTTCTGCACTCCTCTCTGTGATGGAGTGCACTGATAGACCTGTCGCTATAAACTTCACAACACCATGTTTGTTCAAAGTTCCGACAAATATAAAAGTAGACAAGGCAAGACCCAAAGCAACAGACTGAAGGCTTCCTACAAGGAACGTGCAGACAACAATCACAGGGGTCACTGCCCACTCGCTTTTCACAACAGTTTTTTTGTATGACACAATGAACCATGCTTCAATCATCTCAATAGAGCTCACAAATAGTAACGAGCTAAATGTCAGTTTTGGAAGGAAACCGACTACATCGAATTTTGTGAGATAAAATATCGCCAAGAGAACGATTGAACCATATTGTGGTGTAGCACCGACGGCTCCGAGTTTGTACAATGTGCCACCCACACTGATGGCAGGTAAACAAGCAAATCCTCCTGCCAGACCATTCAAAGATAAGATCTTTCCATAGAACCAGAACACGTCTGACATGGACATGTTTTTTGCCTCAGAAGGAGACTTGGTACTAATATCTACTTCTATACTCTCCAGATAAAAGTCCTGGCCTTCCTCTCCAGGTAAGTACAATTTCTCATCTTCACACGCTTCATCTTGTTCGCTCTTCCATTTCAACAAATTATTTGAATTTTTCCGAAGAGCTGGCGCATGTACTGAACAACGAATGAAATAAATTACAGCCATGGAAAGTGCAACAGGGAAACCTTTTATAATCGCAGGCCAGTGCACTTTTCCATGGAAAACTCCATTGACGTATCCAAATGGCAAGGGGGGGTCCCATTTTAAGACCTTTACATTACTCCAGCTAACTTCCACCAAGAATTGATGTTGACTATAGAACCACCCACCTTCCTGTGCTTCTTTCAGACTAGTACCACTAAGATACATGATGCAATATATAATGGGGAGGGGCAAAAGCGAAAGAATGGGCACGAGCCCTTGATGTCGCTTTCCCGCCAATATTATGATTGTGCCCACAATGATACTACCCAAGTGATGCTTTATGCAATATTTCATCTTGTCCACATCCCCACCCATCAAGATATGCCATACATTCTCTCCCGTATCAACTGTAAACGCAAGAGTCCAAACCAGCACTCCCACACTGGTGAAGAATCCACACATTACAGGGTAAGGAAGGAAAGCACTGAGATTCACCAATTTGACCTTTGTTCCAATTAATATCAATATTCCAGTCAACACCAAAGATACAGCACTGAGTACCCCAAGTGTTGTGAGAAATACAACGTCATCATTCTCCAGCCCCGCATCCACGAGCGATTCATCAACCAATGCAGCCATTTGAGCATAAAATGGAGCAGGAAAGCAATCCAGGGATGGATAGACTGATGCAAATTCCTTATCAAGAGCATAAATGAACAATGGCCCAGCTGTCATTGGTCCAACGGCTGCCATTCGCGTCATGACTCCAAGGACTGGCCTTCCCGAAAATGGTCGATGTATTGTCGATGCTTGGGCCAAACAAAAGACAATATGAAATAACAAGAGAATCAATGACCCAGCAACTGTAGAGAAAGCGGATTCTTTGCTGATTTTTTCAAAACGCATACAACTTTTCCTATGTCGAAATCGAGAGAAAACTGTCCATTTGGATATGGACAGAGGTGACCGTGGGGTCGGTGACTTTTCTTCCTTTGTCTCACCATCGCAGCTATGATACACGTCAGTTGCTTCTCCTTTTGAAGTCTTATTATAATCATCAAACAAAAGTCGGGTGGATTCGGAACTGAGATTTGCTGTCTCATCAACAATTTTTTGTCGGTTATTAAAATTATAATCCCCGACACTAGCATTTATAGATTTCCAAGTGGCAGCATTGCTTCGTTTCTGCGTAGTCTGTCTTTGTAGGTGAGGTTTCTCGTATATTTTATCAAATTCATTCGTTACAAACAAGTTCTTCGAAATCGCCCCTTCACCCGGCGAAAGAGGAAGGCTATTGAGGCTCGTTTGGAGGTTTAAAAAACCACCATTGGCGGCACTACTACTAGTAGTAGTAGTAGTAGGAGGAGGAGAAAACAGAGACAGAAGAGATGATGCACCTTTACCATGGGGACTAGAACCAGCACCGCCACCGTGCTCATGTTGGTCTCTTGAATCGTCCTGAATGTTGTCTTCTTGCGACAAACCTCTCTCCACGGACATCATACTACTGGTACTATTGCAATTGCCTTCAGACATGGAGTCCTCTTGATGATCGGAATAACTTAAATTGCTATCGTCATCATTGTTGTCAGCACTCCTCTTGGAAGTAGACGTCGAGGAGGACGAAGCCTGGATTTCGTCCTGTTGGTGTATTGAATCAATCTCTAATTTGGACGTCATGTAATTCATCCATTCAGCTGTCTATCCGTCTTCTTTCGTCATCAATTGTAATTGATGATCTTTGTTGTTAGTTTGTGGTCATGGTCCATTGTTTTTCTCAAACATTTCCCCTAACGAGTGGGGAGAACACAAAGAGGACCTCTCCCTTTCTCTCTCCCTTTTCTTACTCTTTTCTCGCCGTCACTTTCTTTTCGCCCAAACCAAAAGAATACACCTGTAGATGCCCCAACGGGGGGGATCATTCATCATTCTTGATCCCAAGCAAGTTTCATATCCAATGAATATCACACAACACACAGCACAAATTAATTTCCTCAAAATGATGATTGCAATGAACATTACCTCCAATTGTAGAATATGCAATCGCATGACCCTTAGACGACTGCCGATGACTATCAATAGAATGAAAAATTCCTTCTCCATCGCCACAAATTGCAACTCTGCCATAACGAGGCGCAACACTGCATCGGCTTTATTACATGATAATCCTTGCCAAGATACAGAACGATACGAACAAGATCCGTTCCTTGTACTTTCAATCGAAATGGTAAAAGAAGTAGCAGACTCTATTCGTTCTCAAGTCAGGGAATATACTCGTCGCCACAAGCTTAAATTAGTGGGAATTACTGCAGCTCAAAATTTATCCAACAATAAGAATTTTGTAGTAGACCAGGGCGCTGATACTTATTCAGAGTGCATAAGTCGGACATGCGAAGAAGATGGTATAGAATATGAAGCTTGGAGAGTTACGGGTGAAACGATGTCTACCGCTCATTTGCAAATGCAGACTTTGATACAAAGGGCTAATCATCTCATGGATATTGACGGCGTTTTAGTTTATTATCCGCTATTTAACAAACCTTTAATTTTGGGAGTCCAAGATGATGATGATGATATAGCTGCACACAAGTGGTCTTTAGAATGTCAGGAAAAACAGATTCAAAATGGATGCCAAAGTATTTTAACTCGAAACAAACATAAGTGGCCTTGCATTTGTTACAAAACCATTGACGATTTTTATCGAGATTCTATACACCCTTCCAGGGATGTGGAAGGTTTGTGTTCAGAATATCATAGTCGGAAAAAGTTCAGAGATCAAAGTTTGTATGTAGA
Source organism: Chaetoceros muelleri (assembly GCA_019693545.1). NCBI lineage: Eukaryota > Bacillariophyta > Thalassiosirophyceae > Chaetocerotales > Chaetocerotaceae > Chaetoceros > Chaetoceros muelleri. The sequence goes on along the minus strand of JAAMXU010005050.1, from coordinate 27,408 downwards.
TAGATATGATGGGTTTTCTCCACTTGATGCCAAGGGAATACAAGAGAACTCATCAATATTTCCGTGCACCGCTCTTGCTGTTGTAAGGATACTGAAACGGTGTCTTGATAACAAAGAATATGACTCTGAAAAGCCAATTGGAAGGAGATTGGAAGGTGTCACCGTGACGATATTTAATCGATCTCAGATTGTGGGTAGGCCACTGGCGTCGCTTCTAGCTAATGACGGTGCATGTGTGTACTCTGTGGATGAACATTCGGTGGTCATGATAAAACCTGGGGTGGCTTGGAATAGATGCTTTCTAATGAAAAAAGACATAAGATCTTGTGTGGAGAAATCTTCAATTATAGTTACAGGTGTTCCTTCTTCCACATTTCGAATCCCTACGGCGTGGATACAACCGAACTCTACCGTGGTGAACGTCGCGTCAGAGCCTAACATTGATGTAGATGAGCTTGCCAAAATTCCAGGAATGCAGTACATTCCTGCTGTTGGTAAAGTAACGGTTGCTCTGTTGGAGCATAATCTGGTGCAATTACACAAGAAAAAATGCTGTTCGTAAAGTTGACGATATTTTGTTAGAAATGAGGAAAAAATGAACCATATGGCTACCACTGATTACAACATCTGCAACTTGACGAAAAGACGTTTGAGTCTTAGTGCTTCAATGGATATTGTGCTTGAGGATTCCTCATTATTTTCTGCGCCATGGTGGTCTGCAATATGAGATGACATGTCCGCACCAAACTTCATGACATCATCTAAAAAGTAAAATATTTCTTGGAACAAGTCCCGTTGGGGGATCATCATATGCTTTGCAACCTTACTTGCCAGAGCCATCAGACAACGTTTCGCGTAGTACCAGGTATCTGGTCCCAGCTTGATCTCAAGTGGATCTAGGCTTTTGCATATGCGATTGATACCAAACTCAAAATTCTCTCTTTCACAGTACAGTGTGCCAATAACGAGATTTATGATGCATCCATGATGTTTAGTTGTGGAAAAATCTGCATTGTTTTTGATACGGTTGTGACTCTCCTGTTTTTCAACGCACTTCATAATGTGTTCTGCTTCTTCGTTTTGGTTATTCGTTATATACGCTACACAAAGGTTTGCAAGAACAATAGGAGACAAGGTTAAGATACTTTCATCTCCACAATTGCTAGCAACTGGTTCATAAAAAGAAATGGATTCCATGAATTTTGATCCCTGTTGGACAAATAAAGAATGTGCCATATTGATTTTCCACACGTCTTCTTCACCACATAAATCGGCGAATTTCCCAAGCAACTCTTCTACCGTTTCGAACTCTTCACGCTCCCAGTACAGACGAGCTTGACTCATTAAAATAGCGAGGAAAAAGTCTAATTCATGTCTGATTTCATGAAACAAACTTTGTGCATACTTAGTATTATCGTTTTTCAATTCACGATCTCGTTGCTTACGGAGTGCCTTGATTATGGATGCGGATCTTTTCACCAAAGTTTCAAACTGTTCTATGGCCTTCTCAGGGTTCACACCAGCCATAATGGAAGCATCGAAATAGTCGGACATATTTTGGCCAAGAAGGTCAAACTTCAGGTGTGCATTGTCAGAAAGTATCTCTGCCGCGATATCGTGATACCCATAATTGCAATAAAGTGTTAGCAAGTTTCTCAGAGTTTCTGGAGGGAAGGGTGGGTTTGATAGGAGGAAACTAAGTTTCTTCAATGAATCACCTACGTTGTGATGCATATCGAAGAGAGCTTGATTATGCAAAGTAACTGGATCTAAATCTTCTTCAAATCTTTGAGGCATAACTTGAAAAATTTCCTCTGCGGCACTGAAATTGTTTCTGTTGAACTCGATGGATGCCTTGAGATTGTAAGCTTCGATAAGAAATGATTCTTGTAAAGCGCCCGAGTTTCGAAAAAATGACCGTTCACATGATCGGCTTCGCTCATCAAGTTCTGGGTATTGTTCTAAGCTCTTTTCTACTATTTTGTCTATTATATCACTAGCATCTGAATACTGTTTCAAATTGTAATGACAGAGAGCCATACTATATGCAGCACTGTAGTCGAATCCTATCAGATTCACGACTTCTGAATACTTTTGAAGCGCATCGTCGAACTTTCCTTCTTTGAAATCTATTGCAGCCGAAGCACAAATTGTTTCCGGGGCACCCTTAACGCATTCGGTCAATAACGCTTTGCAGGTGTTGAGGTCCTCTTCCCCAAGTTTCACAGCAGCTTGTGTCAACAGTAATCTTTGCGAAATTTGCCTCCTCTTAGTCATCCTAGCAAGGCACGCATCAGCTTCTTCAATCTCTCCAATCTTCAAAAGCGAATGTATATGGTATAGTTGATAATCCTCTACCGATGGGCACTGTGTCGTGAGCCTTTCAAATAAGTCAGCAGCGTTTCTGAATTTTTTGTCATGATAATAGCAGTAAGCTAGTAAGGACAGTGCTGCTCGTGATCTAGGAAATTTTTCCAATTGTATCTTTTTCGATAAGAAATTAGTGCTGACATCGACATTCCTTCGATATGCCCAGTGATTTCACGACTTTTCTTACCTCTAATATTTCAGCAGCCAAGTGATATTCTCCATCGCGAATGTGACCGTAGATAATGGTGTTGAACGTGTGTGATCCCGAGGTCCTCTTCTTCTGATTCATGCAAAATTATTTTGATGTAAGACTTCTGATTGATGAGTGCTACAATTTCAGTGCAACCTGTACCATCTATTTTTCAATTCTTATCTGTGTACTTTCAAAATATCAAAATCATTTTAAAAATCAAATTTAATAGTATGGATGAACGAATTGTAACATCAGAAAACCTGACGAATATTCATTGCACAGAATCCCATAGCTTCTCGACGAGGGACCAATCATCATGGTTCATAGCGTCTCTCACTCTTTCTGGCAGTGATTCATGAGCATCACGATTATTGGCGTTAAACATGTTAATAGAATCTTCAAAATTCAAACTGACATTTTTCGCCTTTTGAAGAACTTCTTCTGGTAGCCCCGCAAGCCGAGCGACATTGATTCCAAAACTTTTAGGGCATCCACCTTTGCCAAGTGTATATAAAAAGGTTATGTTGCTTTCTTTGGGATTTCCGCCAGGTACATCAACATTGGATTCAATTTCTTCAACAATACACTCCATATGTCCCAGTCTAACCCCAGGTTTCCCTTTCCAATCTTCAAGAAGTGAATGATAGTGAGTGGCGAAAAGAGAGATACATCGATTCCTTTCTAATAGATGCTTGACAGCGGCACTTGCAATAGCTGTGCCATCAAAAGTACTTGTTCCACGACCTAATTCATCCATTATAACAAGACTCCTTCTTGTTGCACCTCTTAAAGCCGCTGCTGTCTCTGCAAGCTCGACGAAAAAAGTTGATTGGCCAAGGAGAATTCGGTCAGATGCTCCCAGTCTTGTAAAAATTCTATCGAAAGGAGTCAGAACACACTTTTCTGCAGGGACAAAACAACCAATTTGTGCTAAAATGGCAATCAAACATGTTTGTCTTAAAAGAGTGCTCTTTCCGCCCATGTTTGGTCCACTCAGAAGAAGAATGTTGGCTCCTTCATCGGCTTTGGTGTAGCCCATTTCTAAATCGTTCGGGATAAAATCACCACCACTATGCGTAAATTCGACGCAAGGATGCCTTCCTTGTACAATACTAATACTTGGACTATCATCAGCCGAACAGTCTTTGATGAAGGGACGACTATATCCGGCTTTGGAAGAAGCCTGAGCTAAAGATCCCAAGGCATCAATCATAGCAGAAGCTTGAGCAGCAGAAGCCCATAATGTTCTCATTGAATCAAATTTTGCAAATACTAACTGCATACCCCTGGCCTTTCCAGCTTTCATAACGTCATATGCGCGTTCAAGTTCTTCTACGAGTCTCTCCACAACGGGCGTGCGATACTTATTCACCTGTTTAGCTCCTTTTCCGCGCTTGCCTTTCACTATGAAATCTCCGGGAACTTGAACATAAATAGGAAGTTCAATAATATACTTGTCCTTCGAATCAATTTTAACGTTCACATATGCCCATTCTTTCTTTGCTAGATGACTTGGTTTTAGTACTGATGAGCACATTTCATTCTTGTAGTCTTCTAACTCTTGCTTGATACGGTTAATAGACTCTAATGCAAAATCATACTCCTCATCCATTCCGCGAGCAGGCTCAAAAAGTCCGTCTGCTGCTTTTTTACAGTCAAAGTTATCAAAAAACCAATCGAGAGCTTCAGTAAGTTTCGAGGGAAAAAGCCCTCCGTCATCAGTTGTGCGAACTATTCTAGTCAGAAGGGCACTTTTTATCTCAATGCCGTCGAATATTTCAGGAATTAGTGACAGAGCACGGAGACCGTTTAACAATTTGCTAAAGTCACCTACTTTTCGTTTGGTATGAATCACTGTTTCGTACAAAACAGACCTTTCGTTTGGATGATAATTATTTGATCCATTTTTGCCGTTTCCACCCATAGAATGTACTCGGCTTAGAAGTCTTTCAATATCACCGCATTTTGACAACACATTTCTTGCTTCAGACATCGCCGCTGCAGCAGCTCCAGATACTAATTCTTCTACAGCATCTGCTCGTCGGTCGATGTCAGATTTGCGAAACAAGGGGCGAAGTAGCCAAGCTCGAAGGAGGCGGCTTCCAAAAGGACTCTTCGTGAAATTAATCTTCGACCAAAGACTACCAGATAAAGTGTTAGAGTGTGAATTAGCAAGAATTTCAAGGTTAGCAATGGTTGTACCATCAAGCGATAAGTGACTGATTTCTGATTCCATGGAAACCGCACACTCGTTCGATGCAAAGACAGGCGTGTCATGTAAATCGGTTCCATCTTCCTGTCGCTGCTGCTCAGAGGCAACCTCGCTTAGAGAGAGAGGGACTGAATGTTTTTCGTTATCGGTAGTCCTGGATTCGGATATTGAAGCAGGATCAGGAGGTATATAGGCTTTTACAATACCTAGGCTCAGAATGTCGTCATCGATTAGGCTTCTCTGCAAGTAGAAAAGCGTAGCCCCAAAAGCAGACAGAGCAAGATCCGCACCTCCTTCTACACAGGCTTTCAGGACTTCAGGCCAGCGACTTATTCCTTCATGAGGAGATGAGGTGTTTTGATTTTTTGATGCTCTTGGGTAATAACCTCGTCTATGAAGCTCTCTCAAAGTTTCATCTTTATGCCAAGGCTTGACATGTTGAGAAGGTCGTTGTAAATACGACCTAACATCGGCATCGATAGCATTTGACTGCGGGAAACTCTCTGTTTCGTGTATTTTTTCTATCATACACGAAGGTAGAATCGATGTTTTCATAGACTGTAGAAGTGACATGAGAGTTTTCGAGACTCCTGTGGATCCGCTCTCTACCAAAACTTCACTTGGACTAAATCTTGTTAGCAAAGTATTCATGCGACTTCTAAGAATATCATCAGCGAACTGGCCTAAAGTGACAACACCTGTTGCAGCATCCACCACTGTTATACCGTACTCACATACTGGCCTAGCACAATCCCTGTCTTCGTTATTATCAGTAAAATTATTATTATCTTCGATAATAATTTCTTTGATGGCCAACAATGGTCCTATTCCAAAGTTTCCGTGGTCTCCATCTAGCGCAGAGACATCGTCCATGTAACAGAAAGTTCTTGTACCAGAACTTACAATGCTACAGACTTCTCTGTTCACAACCATTGGCTTCTTAGCTCCTTTCTTGGAATTGCTTTTCCTCTCTTTCAACATGTCAGGCGTTTCTGTCTGTTCGACCCTTGCCACTTTATACCCGGCCCTGACCAACTTCTCAGCGAAACCTCCATATCCAATTTCAGGAAAACCAGCATGCGCCACGGGACCTTTCATGTAGGAAAACCCAAGCACTTGCACAGCCACATCGGCATCCATGTGGAAAATTTCATAAAACTTGCCAGTTTTAAAGAGTAATATAGTATCAGCATATTGCGATTTTAATTCCCACCACTGCTGGGATGCTGGAGTCAGCTTGGATCCTGTCACCTGCTCCATTTCCCGATAGTCAACTTTTAAAGTACGGCAGTTGTAATCAGGGTGAGATGCGGGGTGTCCCTCTGCATCACGAATATTATCAGGCTTAAGAAACTTAAAATGATTGTGATAATGTGTGCCGGCTTGGTTTACAACTCCATTCAAAGGAAAGGATACATTACTTTTGGTGGAGTACGATTGTTTGTTACTAGAACTGGGCGGAGAAAGCTGGGACATGGGCGTCACTTTCTGTTGTTCCGATAAATAACTCTTCTTCTTCATGGAACTATCGCTTGCAAACGATGCAAATGAATTAGATTTTGTCGATGCTGTAATCGACTTTGAGTTTGGAGGAGGGGTAATGAAGGAAGCGGCAGAATGCTTCTTGCCCGCAAAAGTATTTTTCTGATTGGACCTTTGCGATGCATTCGGGCTCTGAATTGACGTGACACAAAGTCGTTTCCTTGTAGGCACACTTTTCTTTTTACGATTCGACGATGAACTTTCTTCCATGTCTTCATCTGTCACATCCATAGCTTCGGAATCATCTTCATCATCGTCACCATTGGAATCGTCATCTCCTACAACAAACTCTTCTTCACTATCTTCTTCATCTTCCTCGCTCTCATCTTCGAACTCCTCTTCCTCACTTTCGTGAATTACTTTTCGTTTTCTCACCGTTTTCGTCGACGCAGCGGTTTCTTGAGACGCAGGAGGAGAAACACCGTTCTCCAAGATTTTGAAGACTTCATGCTTTAAGTCAATGGTCTCCACTTCTCCATCTTCGTACAAGAGAGTCACTACGTTGGAATTTCCAGACGGCTCGCGTTTTTTAGCTGTGACTTTGGCATTGTAATATTCATTGTCATCGGGCCAGTATACCGAAATGGCAGTACCTACTTGAACCTTATCAAGAAGTTTTCCCTTCTTGGATGATTCAATGGAAATCTTTTCCCCAGCCGTGGCTTGTTGTTCCTCCGTCCTCTTGATGGACTGTTTAGCGGTTGCTTGGTTAGCGTCGTCGCCGCGTTTGCTCTTAGAACTACAATGACTCGATAAGGAAGACACAGACGTCGCAGTGACAGGAGGAGGCCGAGCATTAGTGCTCGCCCTGATTTTGTCATTATCTTGAGACGAATCTGGAGAAGACGCCGGTTTCTTTGAGAAGAAACTGAAAAGCGTCCCTTGCTTCTTCACATTAGTAGGGGTTTTCTTAGCCGAACCGACCATTGTGGCCAAGCGCTAGAATTATCTGTTTTTTTTTTTTGAAACGAAGGATTTTCTGGATGAGCTTGGAGCCTTCAGATGTATAGGAGAAGCTAATCTCAACCTATAGGTTTGATCAATTCAAGAAGTCGGCAGTAACAGTGACAACCAACGACAAACAAATGCATTGCTTGCCGCTTGCCACTCTGTATTATCTCTATGCATCAAGGTAAGATTTTTAATCTTGTGTGCAACAAAAGCAAGCGACAGCATTGAATTTTTCCCGCCCCACTTGTCTCCCGCAGATACGGCGCGCCCCCCACCCACATCACGACGCTACAGTATGTACCGTATTATGTAGAGTACAGTGGTAGCGTAGAGTGCTTGCATGTCTGTCGCAAGTCTCAACCCGCCGGCCGATCAATTTACTGGCACACAAATGAATGTGTGGAATACGAAAAAAGAGTACGACAAATATAGTAGTAGACCTTACTGTACTACAGAGTGTCACTACACGTTGGGTGTATTGTTATTGTATCTTTTTTTCAATACACACCACACACACGTACCATTGACACTTCGTCAAACAGGATTTCCTGTTGGATTTTAGGATTTGTGTCTATTTAGGTCAATTATAAGTCTCCAACAAACTTTATTAAGTACTCTTCCATTTTTTATAATGTCATTCGTTAATTTCCTTGTCAAATCTCTAGGGTTGATTTCTATTCTCAGTGGAGCTGGAAAAGTTCTTTCTCCTAGTTCGAATGTAAGTGCTGCCTCCTCTCTCTCCTCCTTCTGGTCGCGATTTAGTATTTTATGACATCATTGCTTATCCAATGATTCATATTTTTATAATTCTTTTCAACATGTTGCACTAAACTACACTCGTTATGATGTACGGCCAACTGCTTCTAAATAAAGGCTGACATGTGGCCTCGTCTGCCTTCTTGGTTTTGGGCACCAGCTGGGTTGTGGGAAATTGTTTCAGGCTGTCTTTTCTTGAAAGGTGGTGAATATCTAGATACGGCACTCGCTCTTTCCTTTATTTTCATGGGTGGAGTTTTTTGCTCTGTTGTTTATATTAAGGATGAAAAAGGATTCACTCATTTCAGTGGTAGAGGGAAAATGGGTGCCAATGGTAGATTCTTGATACTTCCTGGAATAATTTGGAGTCTCATGTATTACTACATCGTTGTTCAGAGTCAGGAGTCTACGAACATACCACCAAGCATCATATATGCCTACATGATGAGTGGTTTTGCATGGGGTGTGTTTTGCTCGAGTTTCGGAGGAAGCAGAGTAGGGAAAAAGGATTGATATATTCAAAAAGTACACCAGTACACTATAACGGCATAGTATATGATGGATTCCTCTCAACAATTGAAATTATATGATTACTATCTAGGCGAAATTAAATTCGAGTGAGTTGTTGCTCGGTTTTTATATATTATACAAATATATATGTCTCTATTGTCAATTATAGTCACAATCTAATAATCCCTGGACGGTTGAACGTTCGCTTTACGGTCGAGCTTGCTCAGCAAGTTGTGGTCCCCCCCGGTGAGGGTTCCCATCCTGTTAGTTATGATCGTGCGACAGAGTGAGTCCTGTGTCTATCGTGGTGGTACTTGTACGCACGGGTACTACTGGTACCAGGTAGTACATGAATGAAGCGCGTGCACTACAGCAAGAACGGGGGCGCAGAGGAAGTCTGATATTGATGAGTTCCCTGCCTTCATCTGGCGAGCACGTAGCAGTCGAGGCAAGTACACTACGCTGGCATCAGGAATACATACAGTACATCTCTCTTTTGATGAGCTTTCAAAGTACAAATCCTGCATACAAATTACAAATTACCCATTGATCGATCCATTCAGAAACATCTTTCATAGTGGCATACAACGAAAGAGATTGAGATGGAAATATTTCACCCTTTACGAGTGACAATTATTCTTTATGCGGACGAAATCGTGACAATATCACCTTTTGACCATGGCCACAAAAGGATCATATTCAATCCGGATCCTTCGGAACAAGAACTTACATCTCATGCAAATATAGTAGGAAATGTCCCAATAGAAATATACACATCCGCCAATCCTAGTCAGAAGTCAGACGATTCATCTTCCTCTTCATCTGCTTCCTTTTCATCATCTTCTTTGACATCAACTTCATCAATCCCTGCTAAGCACTCTCGGCGTACGTGTAATGACCAGCCTCTTCCAATAGATTTACAGTTTTCTTTACCGGCTACCATCATCTTAATTCTGTATTGTCTAGCCCATGCATCCTTCTTTGATTTAATGACGCAGCTTGTTGAATTCTTAACTATGGGCTTTGAGGATCTGAGAAAGGCGAATCTTTGTATGCTTGCTACCGGCTTTCTATTGCTTCGGGTAACGGGTGATATTTGGTACTGGTCAAAAATAGTGCAGTCTTTTTCGTTTTACAATCATTATAGAGAAGCGATGCGTTTTAGATTCAACTTGGCCAGTCGATATAGTGCATCCTCAAGTGCTAATGAGAACTATAATATTATTCAGAACTTCAAAAGGAAGGTGCTCTTGAGGGATGTTAGTACTATTCGGTGGTTCAAACGGCGTCCTAATTTAAGAATGGTCCTGGGTCTTGTGGGTTTCTATCTGTTCTATATTCCATGCCAATACTTTTATACGGAAACATGCATGTGGTTTGTGTCGATTCCTCGTCAAAACATCGTCAGCAATTTGCCCAGTCTGAAATTATCAGATGGAATAAACCCCAGTCCAATATTCAGATCCATAGTAACCATGGGACCTTCTCCGCTGTTTAGCGAAACTGAAATGAACGAGTGGAGCAGGAGAGTTGGAGTTCCACAGTTGTGGCCAGATATGGTACTTAGGAGGGAACGATTCAGTACGGAATCCTGTTCGGCTGTCAATGGTACACTTGAATCATTCCTTGAGTTGGAAGACGAACTTTACTACGCCGATGAAGACTATCTTCGTTCGATCTTGTCATCATATTCCTATTACTCTTTTTTTGGATGGAGCCCAGCGTATTTCATTTCAACGAGGGGTCTTCTGATTGTTAGCTCGACTGTGTTTGCACTGTGCTCCATTATATTGGCAAAAGCAAAAGTTGCGTTTTTTGAAATATAGCAGTAACACTTGACATGGGTTAAACTTTACAACGGCATCGTATTACAGTTTAGTATAATCAATAAACAAAAGACAATGATAGATTGTTCAATCAATTGATATGATGTCACCCATTAGGTAGGTAGCTAGCTCAAGAAACTCTCAACAACTCCTCTTAACATTTGATTATATTGATTGTCACTACTTAAAGACTAAGGTTCAAAGAGAGACCAAGATTTCCTGGACCAACACCGTTGGTGAAACCATTCGCTCCAAGCATGGGTGCATACTCATCTGGAACACAGCTCAACTGAATATTTGCCCTTCCCTGCTGATAAGATCCCTGCAAATTGAAATTCGTATCAGGAATACGATATGCCACTCCGAGGTTCCAAGGTGAGCTCTGCCCATAAAGCTGCATCTGTAGCTGCTGAATCATTTGTTGTTGCTGCTGCAAAAATGCCATGGCGGTACTCTGCTTCTCCGAACTTTTGATTTGAACGTCCATTAGTTTCTTTCTAGTGCTGGCAATGTCATTCATGATGGATTGAAGATGAGACCTCTCCGCGGAATAATCCCAATCCGACCCTTCTCGTGTAGCTTCCTGTGCCGCTGAAGAAAATTGAGAATCTGTCTGCAACATGGCTTCATAATCGCTAGTTTCAGTCACACGAGACGCCGATCTATATGTTTCAAGTGCCTTCTCACGCAAAAGAGCAAGTAGACGAAAGTAAAGCACCTGAAGTGGAGCATCGAGTGCTGACTCTAGCTCTTGAAGCTTTTTGTCATAGACTGCAGAAGCGGCAGCATCGTCTCCTGCATCGGGAGCACTCTGAATGAACTCCTCAAGAGCTTGGTTACACAGGGTATCTGCTAGTTCACCAAAAGAATCGACAATGGAACCTTCATCTACAATTTTTGTATGCAATTCTTCAATCTATTTTTGGAGATAGAGGGGATTTAAAGGGAATCAGTGATATATTTTGAAGTTACAAAGTTACAATTCCCCCAAAACAGGGACAAGAGACAAAATGTGACGTTCTTTCAAGCAGATAACTGTCGTCAACCGTCCTACCCTTACTATGAGGCGTCCCAACAGTGCTCACAACCTCTACCACCTCGATCAACTCAAGTGTTTCCACTCTAGTTTATACGCACCTTTTTCGAAGCCTTTTCGATGATGCTACCTTTAATATCTTCGCACACGCTAGAATAGCTAGCGTCACCTCCTCGTGGAACGTTCTCAACGAGACCCCATGGCTTCACAGAAGAGGTGGTGAAGCTACTTTTGTTAGCACTTGCGTATGCGACGCTTATAGCCGAAAGTAAATTTGTAAGTTTGACCATGATTATTGTAATGAATAAACTTGTCGTGAGGAGTCCTTTTGAAAAAGAGCCCTTTTCTTGGATGGCTACGGGTATGTTTGTTGGATGATCTCTGTTGGATGAATTGAAGATTGTTGGGATGTCGGAGGGTCCAGACAGATAAATACAACAACACATACACACACAATATAAGATACCAACCACCGCTGTTTTGATTACCGTGCCGTATGTAGTTCACATACACGTACCATACAAACCCATACCTTTCTCATTACTGTACGCTCTTTTTAAAACTTACGCACTCGAGTGTACTTACTGTAGACGCGAGTACTAAAAAGTACGAGTGCTGTACCCGTAGCATTACACCAACAGCCAACAGTCACTGTAGCGCTAAACTGTTCCGGTGTATCACATTTTGTACAAACACTACTATGTGTACTCTGTACAAACTAGTAGGGTACAAACCGCAAGCAGATACAAGGACAGACCTTACTTTATGTCTTGGCCACAAACTCCACATTCCACACTAAATGTACATATACACTACACTACTGCACTCTACTTTGGTTGGTGGTAGTACTTGTTAGCATATTAAAGAGTAACTCTAACTTATCTCTTCATCTCCATCCGCTCACCCACTCATCATTCACTGAGCAAGCATTCACATAATCCGATCATATACGAAATCATGTTTGTTCTCAAGCCAGACGGTGACAGTGGAAGTGGATCAAATTCATCAACATTCAGAACCGCCGGGAAATTCTTTGGCAAATTAGGACTGTTCTTTATAGCCATTCGCATTGCTCACGTATACATCGGAGCACCTTCCGAAAAGAATTCCGCACAAAAATCTTCCTAAACATTCAAAATGGCGTTAACAGAGGAGCAGAGGGAAAGAATACGAATGAACAGGGAGAGGGCGATGGAAATTCGGATGAGGAAGGCGGAGGAAACAGCAAGGGCGGAGTCAAAGACTTCTACTAGCGAAAATGAAGAAGATTCCAAAATCAAATCCAAATCGAAGAATATTCACGCGATGGAGAATAAAAATAACTTGAAAACAGAGACGAGAACGAGAGGAAAAGAACCTGACGAAACAATAGAATTGGAAGATTTTGAAGAGCACGCTTCGCCTTTTGTCACCAAACACGAAGCTATGAAAACCTATTGTCTACCTATGGGAACGTTGGATGTATGTGAGTTTGTCGAGAAGCCTAATCCTAGGAATCCTAGATTTAGCTCTATGAAACTTTACCATCGAAGCGAGATACGTAGGCGGGCAAGGGAGAGGTATGGTGGTCTAGAGGGATTGATAAAAGAACGGAAGCAACGGGAGCGGAAGAGGTTAGAGAAGGATCTGGAAGATGTACATGATATTTTCCAAACTGATGCAAAAAGAAGTAGGAAAGCATTATGAAAATTATAGAAAATGTATTAAGAAATCAAGTGGAGTAGAAAAAATGTAAACTTGAGGTTTATTGCGAAATCGAATAATGCAATTATGTTTTAGTCTGTATGAGAGAGAGAAGGCGGTGTCCATGCATCTTTCTCTTTTGCTTGGTTGCTTGGCAGTAAATATGAGAGACAAATAAAATGACAAAGGCGTGAATGATTCTCTTCTACGACGCGTGCCAGAGCCGTGTCATGTGGCATGTGATATCTCTTGGAAGCATGGCCATATGTCATATTTCTTTGATGGGCTCAATTAACCTACTATCATGATGTTTCCTGATGTTTCTCCCCGTGCAAGGAACATACTGTACAGCTCACTCAGCTTTGTTGCACACGTCATGACTCTGTCTTTATCTTCACAGTTGACTCAATGTGACGTCATCGTATCCAATCGCGTGCGTGTTACACAACTTGGAGTGCTTGGATTTGTTGCGTCAGCTGCATGGTACCAATGTACCTTGTATGTATGTACAACTACATGGTACTATACCCCGTCTACTCTACAGAACAAAATATGAAACATTAGCTACGATACCCCCGTACATGGTACTGTACTACAGTGTACGAACAGTACGGTTTTTGAAAAAATGCACGACGCGACGTACCTATCCAGAATCGTCGCAGCAACCCGCCGGCTACTGTACCAGTACCACCAGTAGCAGCTACAGTACATCATCGCCTAACCGCATGCAAGCAACACATGCGCCAGGCTGTCTATCAATTTCAGGGTTTTCCATGACAGTTATCGCCTTGAATACAACCCTATTGACTATTATTACCTGCGAGCTCCCAACCAACCACTGGCAAACCAAATAAAACAACAGTCACTACTTTTCATACTTTAAAGTCACTTCTTCAAACGAATAATGGTATCATTTACTCGTGCCTTGGCGCTTAGTTTCCTCATTGTCAAGGGGGCGAATGCATTCTCCCCCCTTGCCATGAAGCCTTCTCTTGCTTCCGTTAGCAAAGTCGGATCCCGTCTCAATATGGTTGATGGACCGGCAGACGGAAAGAAGATTCCCAGTGGAAGAAAAGAAATCGGATTCGATGCAGCATCTGGTCGATTCTATGAGACTGGAAGAACTGCCGAAGAATGCGTGCCAGATGATGAATACTGTGTTGTAGACAAGGAAAGCGGAAAGTTGGTTCGCTTGACTTTGAAGGAGAAAGAACGTATCTTCTTGGATGCTCTTCAGGTAAGTGAAATGTTTGGAGGTCTGTTCCTACTTCACTTTCTGTTTCCATACATATTCGTGTAATCGTAAGCTTGTAGAAAGTACAATGTTTGAAATATCAGTTTTTGCGGTGCATCCATTTGCGTTCTGTTAACCATTATTTTTACTTTTACGCAATTGACACGCTCATTTTTTCTCAATGAACAGTCTTACTACGTCAGTGGACGCCAGCTTCTAGACGACGAAGAATTCGATTTATTAAAAGAAGACTTGCAGTGGAACGGATCCTCTCTTGTCCAAATGAATCGTAATGAGGCTAAATATTTGGCCGCCGTGCAATCCTACCTTAACGGTGATCCCATCTTGAGTGATGCCGAGTTTGACGAACTCAAGGCCACACTCAAGGAAGAAGGTTCTCAGTTTGCCATTTCTACTGAGCCAAAGTGTTACATAGATACTGGAATCTGCACTGTGACTATGCAGGAAGACTTTTTCCGTACCAACCTTCTTTACCTTCCCGTAGGATCGATTTTGTTGTTGCTCTGGCTTGGATTCGGTTTCGAGGTCATCGAGCCATTTATTCGAGTGAATCCTTTGTTGCTGATTGCTCTTGGAGCACCGGCTATTTACTCAGGTACCAAGACCATTACTGACAACTATATTTTCGTAGATAATAAGGTTGCCTATGGACCGTGCCCATCCTGTGAGGCCGAGAACCGAGTTTACTTTGGAGATATTTTGGGTGTTGAAGGATTCAAAGATATCGCAGAGGTCAAGTGTCCCAATTGCAAAACTGATTTCACTGTCCAGAGAAACACTCTCCGTGCTTCAACTGTTCCCAAATAGGTTCCGCCACCCATATTAAGTGAGATAAAATGATATATACATGGGATTGATTAGTACATTGTTTGCATGAGAAAATGATTTGGTACTGTAGTGTGCTTGATTGCTACTATTGTTGCAGCTACTGTCACTGCTTCTGGGTGAAGGGATATGATAATGATATTAAGAAAAGCTGACTTTTAGTTCATTACCATCACTCTTCTATGTTCATGATTTCTGCTGTACTAATTTATCACTTTGATTAGTAGTTATTAAGTGTAAATGACGAGAAAGAACAAAACAACCACAATGACGGAAAGGATTACAATGGTTCCAAGATGACATTTGTTCTTGGTTTTCAACATTTTGGAAAGTTTCCCCATGACAAGACCTAACTGTTCTTCTGCATTTTCTAAATCATCTTGAAGTTCATCCAACATTTTATTTTGATGACCTAATTCTTCGTGTATGTTTTCAGCCATATGACTCACTCTTACAACTGCACCATCCAGTTCATCCAAGGTTTCCTCTTGCTGCTCTATCATGAGCTGAGCTGAAGCATGACCATTCGCAATAAAATTGTCTTCCTCGTTGTCTTCTACACTCTGAGTGTTGGCTAAACCTAACCGTCGTTTGGTCAGTGCACGCTGATCTTTCAACATTTTCGTTTTAATGCCTTGTGAATTCATACCATCCTTTGCCTGATTTATTCTATGTTTACAGATATCAATAAACTTTTTTCGATTCGACAACTCTTCATTGTCAATATTTTCAAACTTTGTGCGATTTTTATCAACCATTCGAACCGTAGTTTGGACGTCATGGAGCGTAGCTTCGGCATTTTTTATGTGTCTTTTGAGTTGTTTCTTCTCATCTTTTACCTGTGCCTTATTGACAGATGTATCCTTGATTTTCATAGATTCAAAATTAGCAGCTGGATAATAGTAAAGAATTAAAAAACACATGAAATGTGAAATCTCGACTCACTGTATTTTTGACAATGTCTTCATATCGCTTCAAGCTGTCTTTGACAATATCTAGCTTTGACAATAAATCCTCCCGAAAGACATAATACGGATCATCATGACTATCCATTAATGATTTTTTCGAAAGTGACAAAGAATGATCGACATCACCAGTTTCCACATCCCCGATGAGTGATTTTCGAAGATCTGACGATTTCTTTATCTTTTTCCCGCCTTTCATTCGACGTTGGGTCGGTTCTGCATTTTCTGATTCTGCGTTTGTGACGGATACATCAAATGACAGCGATCCATTTAAATCTTCTCCAAGCTCCGAGTACATTGACTGATTATTTTGTCTAAACATTTATTTGCAGTCTTCCAACTATTTGATCTTCCCTCCCTTGACTGCGTTTGTCTGTGATGGGAAGTAGATAAATAATTTCAACCTTTGTTGCGTAGGCAGTACCAGTGCTGTATAAAAAACCTTGTACCCGTACAAGTCCTGTATCATGGAGGTACAAGAGCTGTACTGTGGTTTGCTCCGCGCGCGTACTTGGGTTGTTAGTTGTTACGTACCTGGATAAAATATTGTACAGTTCAGTACTGTAAAAATTTATTTCCCCCTAAAGCAAAGGAGGGGGGTGCTAGCCCCATGATTCTGTACGTACTGTAGGTATTCTGTATTCTTCGGTCCACGCTTCGTTCATCATCATCCATCTGCCATGGACATTCCCGATTGGTTTTTTTGATAAAGTTCTGGCGCTCTGCTGCCTCCGTGTTTTTCTTCTTCTCCTTTACCACCGAAGATTCGCTCCATTTTCTTTTCTTCAATGTCACAATGACCCAGTTTTTCAATATCCAAACCACCATGATGGATAGGAGACGATATGCATCTTTGATTATGTTTGCAATTCAACTGTTTGGATGCGGAGCATTTCAAGTCATGATCCCCAACAGGGCATCGACGTCATTGATTGATGCTACTAGTAGTCCTAAAAAGATTCTCTCAGGGAGCAGCAGCAAAACGTCGCTGTTCTTTCATTACAGACAGCCTGATATTATGGAAGAATTTGTTGGCGGTATGAGATACGAAATGGTCGAGTTACCCGACTCTCTTGTAGATACCACCATATTCGTTGGGAATCTATGCGAGTTTGTAACGGATGAAATGCTTTCCGCCGTATTTCAGCAGGCGAGTTCATTGAACTTCGTTCCAGCATGCGTTGCAAGAAAACCAGATTCGTCCTCTATGAAATATGGATTTGTTACCTTTCCGACGGTCGAAGAAAAAGAGGTATGTTATAATTAATAATTACTTTGTATCATTCCTTCCTTTGAAATGTTACAGATCCGATTTTTGAATTTCTAAATTCGGTCGAACTTGGATCAAGAATGCTATTATTCGGTTTACAGGTTATCTCCTCAATGATCGACCTATGCGAGTAGAATCCATTATTGACTACAGATACCGTGTTCGAGTTCCTGAAAAACTTGTCTTTTACACTGTTGGAGAGGCCAAGAAGACAAGAAACGGTTCCAAGAATACTATGCGAATGGTGCAAAATTCAAGAGATGAGAGTCGAGATACAAGGCAGAAACAAAAGACAAAGCTAAAGAGAAAAGTTCGCACTTGGGGGAAAAGTGAGATAGATGGAGGTCATGGAAAGCGTAAAAGAGTCCAGAAAAGAGTGAGATAGACACAGTTTATGGTAAGCGCAAAAGAAAGAGACTAGAATAGTTCTCCACTAAGCACCAGGCACCAAAAATTTCAAGAGATTTGTATTTGTAGATACACATGTGCATTGTCATGTGGCGTAAGATTCGATTATAGCTAGAAACTAGATAAATTTCTGAGACCCCAAATAGTTAGCCAATACAACGAATCGAGGGTGCACAATGATACAATCTAAAGAATAAAAATAGAAACTTTAGAGCTGTGACTTTTGTACGACATTCCAATAGCTGTAGCGATGTGTAGTTTCCTTAAAGGGTCTATATAATTTTAATCCTTGAACTAGTTTCAATCCTAGTATCTTCTATGTCCTCGTCTTGGAGAATCGTAGTAATCGTCACTTCTTGGTATACTTCGACCTTTCTTGGCCTTCTTGGGACAAAAGGAAGAGCATACGCAGAACATTAACAGTAGAAATAGGACAAGCAACGCTGATGCCCAGATCCAACTATCTCTTTCCCATTGATCTGGGTTATCTGTGAAAACAGCAATCAAGGGGTCGAAGAACTTTTTGCCAATGGAATTATCCAGTACAGATTCATCACGGATGTATTTACCATCCAAAGGGAGTGATTCGGCACATCCAGGAGTCGTATCTGTAGAGTCAAAGCATTCACATTTTGGAACTATAGTACCGTTCTCGTCCTGATTATCCCAATTACATAAACCACGACCAGCGCAATTCACTGGGCAAAACATGTCCGGACAAGCACTAGTAACCCTGGGACACGTTATTGTGGAAGGTAATGAAGCGTCTAGTGGATCTCCTTTGATGCTAATCTTTTGAAAGTCAAATTCACAGGTTTCCCACTTGTCGTTGACCCATACTTGCACCTTTCTTAACTCGAGATTGCAAAATGATTTATAGCATCTACCTGTCCCACTTGTACTCTCAAAACAAGTAGAATTTTCTCCATATTCTTCACCATAAAAATCAACGACTGGAGCATTACTTGAATCGCGACAGTCAAGGTCATGAGCATTTGCTCTGTAAACGGATCCATAAACAGGACAGTAATCAGCTTGAATAAGTCCACCTAAACTTTGTTTGCTAAAGTATTGGAACTGCGGTGGAGGATTAGGGCTATTGATAAAGACGTCGTAATCTAAGAGAGTGCATCCCATTTTGTAATAATGCGACGGAGAACATCCTCTCTGACTTGCATCTGTACAAAAATATCCCATTCCATAATCAGGAAGTGAAGTTGCGCCAGTCGATTCATCCTTAATGAGACAAGGCTTGCGAACAAAGTCACACCCAGCGCCATGACCCCATGGCATGATTTTTGCCTTGGTGTAATTAGCGGAATACCAGCCAGAATCTTCAAATAATGCCAATGCTGATACAAGAGAAAGAAATAAGGAACAATGGATGAATCGTGTGAGAAATACACACATATATACATCCACACCAAACCAGAAAATTTTCAAGTATATACGCGCACCACCTTTACTTACTGACTGGACTAAGAATCACCGTAGTTGGAGAAATAACCCCAGAGAGAGATTCAGGGTAAAACTGCCTTTCATCCCAGTGATCACCTGTACATGAGTTACTTCCAGTCGGTTGATTTTCCAGATGAGCTCCCTCGAGATCCTGACAATTAAAATGATTCCTCACCACTGTCTGAACTTTGGGAGTTACAATAGTTGCATAACGCTGTCCGTTTTCAGCAGTTAGGAATTGCAAAGTATTCTGATCGGGAATGCTAAGTTTTCTTGACACTCCATCTACGCACTGCACGGTTACAGGTGTGAATGGTCTTGATGTCCTTGGTTGCGGAGGATCGGAATCGGGATTCCAGAAATACCTATAGGAATTACTCGACATACCAAACACATGCGCTGCCTCGTGAATAGCTACATCCACATTGTCTTCAATGACACTCGGATGAGCGGTACCTTGATCATTCAACTGAATCTGATCCAGACAAAAATTTATTGCTCCAGCAGTGGGCCTATCAAACTGGTCGAAATTACAAGCCACGGCCACTGCAAGCGTGGAAGGCCCACAAAATCTTGAACTTGGAGCTCCACTTACATAGAGAATCACGTCCGTATTCGCCACTCCATTTGTCATGTGATCCGAGGGCACTCTGGAAAATTCGGAGTCGCCACAGTAAACCCCATTGAAGAGTTCACCGCTTGAAATTTTCAATGGTTTCCCGTCTTTACTGCCCACGGGAACGACACTCAAGGCCTCGGTCCAAAATTGTTTCATCCTTGGCAGAACTTCATTCTTGACGAAATCAATTTGTGCACCATTGTCCTGTGTTCTGGTAGAATCCAACGCATCCGTCACAAAAGTTATCCTCATGGGTTCAAAATAGCTTTGTCGCTCTGCATCTGTCATAGCCGCAAGATGACGCCGATTGTGCAACGGGTGAGTATTCAAATCATAATCAACTTCATGCGAAGTATCAGAGAGAACGCCTGTTCGACGATAATGAGTTGATTCAGTTTCAAGTTTATGAATTTCTGCGCGAACTGCAGCATTCTCCGGGCCGTAGATTCGATGAAGAACATTTGTTCCTCTATTGGTACCCCGCACGTTCCCGCTGCTCCCTGCTGCGTATCCCTTCATGATGAAACTAGCAAAGATCAATGCAGCGCTGCAAAAATTGTTAAGCGCCATAGTCAACTGCATTTGTTCGTAATTGGATGCTACCAGCCAAGTCCACCGCTTGTAAGTTCTAATCTTTAACGAAAAAGAAAAACGTTGCAATCGTCTATCCAAGATAAGAATACGAAAGAAGTGTTGGGACTGGTTTCAGGACTCTTGTGAATGAATTATGCATGACATGGAGCATGGAGCATATACGATTCAAGAGGTTCATTTATTTCGTGTTGAACATCGAACAACGAGGAACGGGCTCAACGGTTAAAAGGCCTATTAGCTCGCCAGAAATATCGTCCACTTTCTTATTTTGGTCATATTTTTTTGCAAAGAGGCAATAGAATGCAATATTCATAGAATCCAACATGTCATGGATTCTCGTGATTTACGAAATAAATAATATGTTAAATAATGAGAATTAGAGAATAATTAAGGGGTTTGATCATGAAAAACTAATAATACAATTTGTAATATTCCTCTAATCTATGATGTTCTTATCTATCCCGTGGAAAGACACCGACCATAACAACATGATTATTGCTGCTCACTGCTTTAAATGGTACTAGCTAGACAATGGCTTGTTGCTGCCATGCCAAGTTGAAATGACGATATCCAAAAGGGACTAGGTGAAATCATTCAGAAGTATGACCTTCTGCTTCGCGTAAGTTGTCACTCTACAGGCCAAGGAAAGTGATGGAAAACAAACAAGAGTGGGGAGACCAGAACCAGAATTATTCCGCAAGAAAGCGACGAGAGAGATATCAGATTGCGTCATCCGCCACCAATCAAAAAAAGAAAGAACTTGATTGAGTCAAAGAGCCGTACACGTGGCTTCAAATCATAATGAATAATACCATCTATCTGTTATTTAAAACACAGTTACAATAGCAACGTTCAAGACACAACAGAAGCGTAACTGATGTATTTCAAGCAAAGAACCCAAGCAATATCATTATTGACAATAGATACGGGGAAATTTATATCTCGTATTCTCCATCATCCTCGCATTCCAAATATTTCTTGCGTCTTCCAAAGAGTTTCGGCGTTCGCCTTCTTCCTCTCTTCTTTTTACTACTACTAGAAGAAAGTGAATGTGTTACCAAAAAGGATGTGTCATGAGGATGACGTTCCTTCTTGGGTGTAATGGACTGCATTGGAAACAAAAAGGGGTACAATAGGCAAGTCAGATGCAAATCCTGCATTGGAAAGTTCTCATTTACAACCAATCAAAATGTTACTTACAGGTTCATCTCTTGCAGATTGTTGTTCCTCTTGAACAACTTGCATCCAATACTTGCTATCTTGCTTCTTCCATTCAGAATGATCTGATCTAGTAGACGACTCCGTTGATTCTGTTGACCGATGACTCCTTGGTCGTGCCATTTGTACTGGATACAAATGATAATTTTCATTATGTTTGTAATGTCTCGCCAATTGCTCATCGACAACATCTTGAATTCGAGCAACTTCGTCCACGGTACTGCTACTATCTTCTGTACTAGTAGGACTGGGTGGTAAATCTTTTCCAAAAGAATCATCATTTTCAGTGGTGGAATCAAGAGCAATATCAAACCCTTCTTCTCTTGGAACGCCAATTTTTCGCTGAAGAATCATTTCAGCCTTGGCCATTTCTTCAAGAGTATGTGCACTAATGGCTGATATTCCATCATCGTAATTATACGACAAGGCACTCTCTGTATCTTCCGAAGTAGCTGAGCGATTCAATATATTTCGAACCTCGCACAAACGGTAAGGATACCCACCCACACGGATATTTTCACCGTGTTGAAACGTATTGGAATCGATTTTGCCTTGGGTCTGAGAAGGATTCATATTAAATCGTCTACCTTTTGGTTCTTCTCTGGACTTTCTATTCATGTGTTTCATTTTTTCTTTCTGCTGTTCATACCTTTGCTTTTCTTCCCTTTGTCTCGTCATCAAAACTGCCCTGGCAGCTCTCCCATGGTCATCCTCATAATACTGTGCATAATGACACTCGTCTCTACTACTTGTTTGTTGCAAATTTTGCAGGGCGTTCCTTGCCTTTTTCCCTAGTTTGGTCGATGTTCTTCTTTCCAGTGATTCTGTTGCAGGTTCTGGACATTTATTACCTGTACAAGCTGAAAACAAAGTTTGAAAAACGGTGGATAGAATTCGATTATCTTGATTTGGAGAAGAATCCTGTGCAAAGGAGGATGAGGAACCCTGATCCAAGTCTTGACCGTGAGGATCCAAGGGGGTAGAAGACGTATTCTTCTTTATCTGAGAAATGGCAGTTTGGACCTTGGACTTGATTTGTCCAGCAATGTCTCTGAGTTGGTCTTCTGCCGTGACCATGATGATTAATTATTTTGATATTTCAAATGTAAATCCAGACTGGAATTTACAGGCATAGAGATCAAAAAGGACGTTGGACCTTTTTTCTTTTTCTGGTAATGCTTTGTTTCAAAGTCCGAATATTACAAACGGACACTTGCAAGAGGATATGATTCGACAGTAACGCGCACCGTCGTTCCGAAACCAAGCAAGCTGTACCCTTCCCTTGCTTCTCTGTAATCAATACAGTATCAGCTCGATAACAAAAGTAAGTAAATTACTATTCAACCAATCGATTTTGATATTGCTCAAAGTAGATGATCTTTATAACAACGTGGATGATCTCGGTTAAGAATCGTCAATTCCTCTACACGAAAGTTAGGCGAAGGTGAATGACGACACGAACCAGTGACTGAAAATTTCGTGAAATGAATATCCCTCTCTGATATCACGGTTCGTGCTTTGAATTTGCATTAACGGCGCTCCTCCTCCACCACTGTTTTCGTCTTTGTGAGAGAGTCTTGCGAAGTAACACGTATGAAACCCCTTGAATCGTAGTAGAGTCACGTAGGACGCAGTACTGTGCAAAATTGAATTGAGAACGAAAGTACGGTATGCGGGAAGCTGAAATTTTCACAGACAAGACTCGAATGCCGAATAGGGGACAACTCTACGTACCAGGTACTTGTACAGTGGATAAACTGTAGGGACAACCAACAGACAAGACCATTACTACTTCCCTACTTTACACGTGCTATAAGCTACAAGGGATTCTTTTATCCACTTTTGTACCTGTTGGGATTTGGTTGGTTGTGGCTGCTGCCTATTTTTTTTTTTTCCGCGTAAAGCAGAAACCACCGCCATGATGGTTGAGCGAAGTCATTAGTCATACTAATGTGTAATGTGTAATAAATGTCACCCACAACAACTTCCTATAAAGAGGCCTACAACCGTCACCGACGGAGACCTCAAGATGAAGGTTTCCGAGATGACTTCCCATATCTCTTAGACTTTAGCAATCCAGAAGCATCCGTAGCACTAACAGGCTTAGCTCCACCGGATCAGATCAAGATAGTTCCCCTGCCCAGTAGCAGGTCCGAACAATGCATTTACAAAGGACACGCGTATGGTATCCAATCTCATCCAGGATTTGTTTATATACCACAAGCGATTTCCAAGAGTATTCAAATAGATTTAGCATATCAGGCTCTGACACAGTTTTGCGAAGCTCCTCATAGAACAAATATTGATCTCCTTCCTGTCAAGAAGGGTGAAATTCGGAATGGAAAAGGTGAGACCATGTGGGATCTCTATAAGAGAGAGGTGTGCCTATCGGATGGGTGTCACAATGGTGGGGTGTCCACAAGAACTGGAAAGGAAACGAAATCCAAAGAAAAGGAAAAGTTTTATAAAACCTATGAAAAACTGTCTTGGGCAACAACGGGATACCATTATGATTGGACCGAACGATCCTATAAGGAAGAACTCCAGTCGCCAATGCCACTGATTTTGAAAATGTTGGGATCTTTCTTTGCTCAACTGGATACATGTTCTGGGAACAAAAGGTTTTGTGCATCGGCCTCGATTGTAAATTATTACAGTTTGAAGTCGAATATGGGAGGTCACAAGGATGATTTGGAATATGACTTTACAAAACCTGTAGTATCTCTAAGTATGGGTCTTCCTGCTGTATTCTTACTAGGTGGAAGGACAAAAAATGATGGTCCAGTGGTGCCAATTCTTGTGCGACCTGGGGATGTCATGTTACTTGGAGGAGAAAGTAGATTGTGCTATCATGGAATGGCACGTGTGATACCAGAATGGGTCGAATTGCCATCTATGAAGAAGAAGAAGAAGAACGAATGCTGTCTTGATGATACTTGTGAAAATAGGTATAGCTGTCAAATTCAGTCTTGGACGGAATTGTTGATGCAAATGAAGACATGTGACATGGATGGAGTAGAAGAGTTGGACGGGCTCGATCCAAGCAAATTAGAGACTCCCCAGTCTGAGTTACAGGCTGTGGAAAGATTTCTATCCAATCACCGATTGAATATTAATCTACGACAAGTTCTTCCCTTTGGCACGAAGACTATACCATGTAACAATAAATTTCTTTGACTATTTATATTTTTATGACGCATCGTATTAATATATTTATTGCTGGGCATCTATTATTTAATCCTTGTCGTGGGTGTATATCTCTATGTTGATTCTATATATAATAAAATATGTATCTCTCTTTGCCAAACGTTATTATTTCTAAAGTTCATCTTCTTTGAGCTTAATCTTCTTTGAAGCTTGGATCGCAAAAGTGTAATCCGTCGTGAGGGCATCGTAGTAATCTTGAATAGTTTGCCATTCTCGGTCTGGTACATTCTCAACGTTGTCCTGAAGTAAATGTTTTCCAACATCTTTGATGCGTTCGAGCTCTTCCTCCAGAAATTCAATGCCCTCCTCGGTGATGATACCATATTCTCCACTGGAATCCCAATTTATGGAAAATTCATTCTTGCCATTCTTGTCAACCTCAAACCAAACGTCTTCATCTTCATAAACATAACGATGTGGATAGCCTTCCACAAATCCAAAATCTTTCAATATTTCACCCGTGCCCCAAAGTAATTGAACATCATAGCAATCGATACATTTATCATAGGTTGCATAAATTTGTTCGCCATTTTGAATATCTTTTGACGCCCAAACTTTGATTCCTTGCTTATCGTGATATGACCCAGTCTCGGTATTCTTTTTTCCATTGTCATGGTTCACCTAAGTTCCAATATTCAATATTAATCAACGTGGGGGCAAATATCCAGCATGAATATAAAAAAACACTAATGCCAACTTACCATGTCCCAAACAGGAATAAGAACAACATCAAAACATCTCTGAACTGTCATTTCAACCATGTGAGATTCAAACGGATCATCACCAATACAGTTCTTCTTTTTAAAGTTTTGATCAATCCAATCCACAACCTGGCTACCTTCGGGATATAGTTCTCTCAAAATACGTTTTCCACTTTGAGACCAGTTCACAGGGAGTTGCCCAGCCTTTTGAGTCTTAAGGTAGGATATGTAGGGTGCATATTTGGATTGTTCCCCAAGTCTCATTTCATCCATGAGCCTGTGTGATAATTTACAGAGATTGTTATGGTAAGCCTCTTGCCAACCGTACTCAACATCCATTTCTTCGGCGTCGTCAATCATGATATAGCATTGCGGTGGGATAATCATGATTGTTTCCGATTCTTTGATAGTTTCCTTAACAAAAATTCCAAAAGGAGAGGTCATGTCGCCGGGATCCATTCGACGAATCTCAACTTTATCATTTACGGTACCTCCTTCGGACTTTACCCATTGAATCATTCCATCCATTAGGGCAGCGTCGTCATCAGCAGCATTCTCTGCGCAACAAAACGTATTGAAATTGCAAGTAAATAAAAGGATGAATGAGAGGACTTTGATGGTCGTTACTTCATGGATGAAAGATAACATCTTCTATTCGAATTTTGAATGCTTTCTGCTTGCGCGGCCGACTACTTCCTGGCATGGAATGGCTCTCTGCGATCGATAAAAAAATAACACTACACAGTGTAAGGATTTTGAGAACTCTCGCTGCTAGAAGTGGTCGGAAAGGAAGCCGGATTATGAAGAAAACACTGAAACGTCTCGTTAAATGTAACATTAAATGTCTATTCGGGACTCAGTAGAATTTAGATAACGAACTTGCATTTATGTAATTAGAGGGTATTGAATGATCCTCTCAGAACTCCCCAATGTGTCTAACGGTCTGTCTTCGAATAATTGTTCTATGTCTTGTATCTTAGTGTCAGCTTTTTTCAATATTTAAAAAAATGAGAATCGCATGTCGCACTGTAGGAAAGCACTTCACCAAAGGTCCGTTGGATGGCTACAGTCCACATGGCGTAAAAAAAACTACCGCATACCTACTCCTCCTCCTTCAACTGTATCTTTTGTTGTCACGGATTCTTATCATGGATACCTTTTACTGTGTAAAGTGTCGCATGAAAACAAAGCATCTTGCTACCACTATGTAACTAAGAGTAGTTATAATATAAATAAGTTAAACCTTTTACTGTAAAGTGTCGCATGAAAACAAAGCATCTTGCTACCACTATGTAAGAGTAGTTATAAATAAGTTAACAAGAAATCGAGTTAGTAACCGATCATCACTATTCCAAAAATAAAAAACACAATTTATGCTCTATCATTCCAACCAAATCTTAATGGCCTCTCAAGGCCTCTAAGAATCCGATTGTACTATATACCCATTTGTCAAGACAATCCACCATGAGCATCGCCTTTACAGTAATCCTAGCTTTCCCAAAACATTCCAAGCTTACACCGATCAAACTGAACCAACACTGGGAACGTATGGGAATCCTCCTTATTTGCTTTCATCTACTCATTAATCATATTAATGCAATCGTTCAAAACTGCCCATTCCTCCCAGTAATCCTCATCAGGGCATTCAGCCACAAGGAGACCAAGCAATCACATTCTTTTCGGAGTCCTCTTCTTAAGCACCACCACATGACATCATCTTCATACCCTCCCATATATTCATTGTAATAGTGCCTCACCAGGGCCGAGGCTTAAAACTAGTTGATAGATTAAAGATAAAAATACCGAAGT
>JAAMXU010005046.1:0-11543 GCA_019693545.1 Chaetoceros muelleri | reverse complement strand
GGAACAAGTTGGTTGGGAAGCAAAGTAAAATTGCCGCCATGAAGCATTTTCCGGCTAAAATCCTTCATAAGGGACTTTGCTTGGAGGTGGAGGTAGCGGAGCATCTGATCCGAATGCCACCGTCCAAGTAATTCAATAGGACAACTAGCCACATCAGCACAAAGGAGGGCCATCACACCCGCTGCACGCAGATATCGTGCCAAAACATCCGAAGGGAGGAAACCAAGGCTGGGGCCAAGAACTTGAATGGCTGCGCATAAGGTTTGTGTGATGTGGGAAGGTAGGATCATAGGTGTGGCAAGGGGAGCTTCATTGTTGCGCAAATGAGCCACACGACGAATTAAGGCTGCGACAGGGCACAAGTATAAATCTCCACTGCAAGTATGCCCAATGACCTCACCACAAACTCCATTCTTTTGAGTAGTAAAGGTCAAGGTAGCAAAGGTGGCTTGGGTGATGAGGTCCAATGGGGCATCCTCCAGTGCATTTAAACGTGTCTCGCCAATGAAGAATTGGACGTCTTGGAGGCGAAAAGGGGACGTATCATATCGGTTGGCCGTGTACTCGCCAGGGCGCAACAAAAAGAAAAAGGCTAGGATAATCATATCAGCAGTGGTGAGTTGGGTGGTATCATGACCAGTGACAGCAAGACGTGCGATATAATGTAGCACTTGGACCGGGACGGGTTTCACTCGATTCGGTGGAGGGTCTGCTTTAGTGAAGGACTGAAGCATCCGATTCAAGCGATAATCAACCTTACTGACGGAGTTCAAGCGAGGATCCACGTAGCTCAACAAGGCGAACGTTTGGCCAACGCTCCGTAAGTAATCTTCAGCCATTCAAGAGAGGACTGGACCGCGGTTGCGTGCAAGTGTGCCCTGTCGAACTCATAAGAGGAAGACTTGTAGGATTGGTATTTTGTCATTGATGGTTTCAAGAAAGGGATCAAGGCCCAATGAAGTTGTGTACTGGCACCAGGCTCTCCAATGGGTGTTGGCGCTGGCGCCTCGGTCCGCAGCAACTCCACATTGTACGGTGTTCTGAGCAAGGCTGAGGTCATGGCAGAAACTAGAGACGGAGTCGGGGTTACAAGCTGAAATCCATTGTCCTGTGAGTAGTTAGAATTAAAATAAGAAAGAAGTTCATGGTCAGTGAGATGAAATAATTGAGATGCGTCATCTGCCATTGGATTGGAGCCACCGGGAATGTAATCATGGCGTGGCACATAATGATGCAGGCGTTGGTGCATTCTCAGCAACCGCAACAAGTAAGGTGGCACGGTAGCGGAGGTGGCACTACCTTTCCGTTGCCAAAACAATGCTGCGAAGTTGTCAGTTTTACTGAGAATTGTTCGCTCTCGTACATCATAGCTCTTGCAAATGGCATCCAGGTGGAGGATGCCTCCAGCAAGTTCCAAGAAGTCGGAGATAGATATTGTTCCGTGGGGATTGTCTGCCGTGATGAGCCTTTTCTGGATGTCTACCGGCCAACGGTGTCTCCACGATATAGGTTGTTGACTTTGAAAACCTCTTGGAACCAAATGAGCTGCCGGGAACCATACACCACCGCCGCCCACACCCGAGGCATCATGGTAACCAAGAGCAGAAGGAAGCAGTGGGACCAGCTCTGCAATTCTTGTTGGGGGCTCAGCAATATTGTTGAGTATCCACCGAAAGTCATTCAGTGCTTGATGGGCCTCATTGTTGAGTGGCAAACGGCATCCCTTCTTGGATGTCAAAGCTGCTTGCAGGTGGCTAAACAAACCTCTGGATCCAGGGAGGGCTAAGGACATGGAACGGAGTTCTCCTAAATTTAAAAACTATATTAATTATGAGTGTTTTTGTATTTGCTCAATACTCACTTTTCAGCACACTCCAAAATTTTATGACCTTCCCAAGAAGCCCACTCAACGTCCAATGACCACTTATGGGGCGACCATTTGTGGTGATGCTGGTATAACCCATATTAATTCTAATCTTTTAACTTGTTTGGACCTTCTTTTTGTCTAGCCCCATATTACTTCTTACAATTTTAATTTTTGTGGGCCTGATTTCGTCTTACCCCATGTTGGTTCATCATGTTTTTCTAGTTAGTGTGAGCTTAGTTTTATCGAGGGGAATAACGGCTGAGTTGAACATGGGGGAGGGGGAGCATTGCATCCAGCTGCATCACCCCGTTGCTACATGGCCCTGGTCAAAGTGTTTCCCATCAGCTGTCATCGTCAAGTCTGATATCGTAGCTATTTGAAGGTACATGCGAACTTCACGTTTATTTGTTGTAGCCAATCCAACCTCTGGAAGTCTGTTGATTAGTTTTTCCATGATAAATCCATCGTTTTCTATCCATGGCTGTGCGTAGCTGCTCAACATTGGACTGAATTTGTATGCCATATATGTGTGAATGTGCTATCATGTATGTTACAGTAGGAAGTTGCAGTGGATCCCCTGATAATCCAATTGTAAGTGCGTGATACTCTAATGTAGTTTTCAGCAGTTGGCCAGTGATGGTATCTAGTTCGTTGCCGTGTTGTAGTAATAGTTGCACGTGTTGGATAATTTGTGCGACTTCAAAGTTCATAACCCCTAGACATCCAAGTTTGGTTGGTGCTGTGGTGATTAGAGTTGGTGCTGCTCGGGCAATTTCCATCTTGCCCAAGATTTCTTTTTGTAAAAGCCTTTGAATATTAGTGTATTGTGTTTGTGTCAATGTTATGGCTGAAAGTGGGTATGTCAGTGTGCGTTCTATAGTATACCTTCCCACCATACGTGCTTCAAACCATGATGTCATTTTCTTCAATGTTGTCACTGTGCCCCACTCTGTAATCTGTCTCATCAAGTATTGACATTGTTTTGTTTTGTCCCCTGTTGGTGATTGTCATACGCCTAATGAGAAGAATGCTTCTGTTGCCTGTTTATGTTGTAGACTTATCCTCTGACCTTGTGCATTAGTCATCATTAGTAGATCATTTTTCTGGTCATGTGGTCCTAAGCATACCTTTGGGCCTTTCCAAGTGGGGTTGATGTACATATAGAAGCTTTTTTGGGGCTAAGAGCTCCTCCAGTACATGCTAGGATTGATCCTCACTGATCCAGTGCATGCTGTGACTCAAGAAAAACTTTATGTTCTATTTCATCTGTTGAATCATTGTAGCATGGTTTAGTTTGGATGATGTCTGTATCATCAACAAAAGCAAATGCTGATATATTTAGTACTATATGACTGAGTGGCATAATGATTTGTGTTCCATGTCCGTGTTGTCTGATTATATGCAGTATAGGGCTACTGATACATGCCCAAAGTGCTGGTCCGTATCCATTTCCTTGTCCGCACCCATGTGGCTTGGTAGTCCACTTGTCACCTCCATAGTAGTCTTCTGACTCTCCGTACTTGGTCCTAACGTAATGCTTCATTTCCAATATGGTTGAGATAGAGCTTATGGCTGCACACTTTGGTATACCAAAGTTTCGCAATGTAAAGTAGGCTACCATTAGTAGAATCCTGTTGTAAAAAGATTTGGCATTGTTAGCAATGTACATTGCTTTTTTTTTCGGTTGACATACTATGTCCAGTGTTAGTCTCTTGTTGGCTACATGTTCTATTGCTGATTTGCTCTTCCTGTTTCCAAATTGCTCAGGTGCAAGCAAGTTGTGCTTTTCCCCAAACTTCATCATCTTTTTCCCTGTAAGCTTGTTATTCTGCTTGAATCTAGCATCCATGAGCAATATGAATCATAGCTTTTCTGGTTGAAGATCAGCAACCTTTTTTGGAATCATAGAATCTATGCCTTTTTGCCATGTGTTTGGTGAGTATCCAACAATAAGTGGTATCAAGGCTAGTTTAGAGAGAATATCTGCCAATTTTGATGTGGCCTCAATGCATTTTAAATGGGCAACCTGTATTCCCGGCAGGGTCATTTTATTTTCATTCATCTTTCTCCATCCTAGAAAGTACTCTTCAGTAGTCCATAAGAAGTCTTCTGATAAATGTTCTGGCATATGTGTTATATTGGAACCATAGTTTTAGATCTTCTTCAGTGTCATCTGGCAGTGAAATTGACCCTCTACGCACTTCTTCCCACTTCTCGAAGTCACCTTGTTCACCTAGTAGAATTGACAGTCTTTCCTGTCGGCATGGTATGTTGGATGCTTGGAGAAGCTTAGCTTTGTTTGCTGTCATAATTTCTTTTTCAATTTCTGCTTTTTTGTATGTGATTTGTATTTCATTATTTTCATTAATTTGAATCCTGTTGACACCTGCTTTAACCTTTTTCCCTTTGCATTGACGTATATGTTTGTAGTATTCCTTTGTCATTTCTCGATGTTGCAGTGTTTTGTAGTGATGGTTTATACCTTTCCCATCTATTGCATAATATTCTCTTGCTTTATTTTCTAAGTGTATCCATCGCTGTTCCTGTGCATGGTGTTTAAAGGCACCAAATTTTTAGTTGGTCTGCCATACTGGTATTTTGCTATTAGTCTACTTATTCTTCGTGTTTGTGGTTGTGTTTTCTAACCTTTCAACAACTGTCTTATAGTTTTAGTTGTTGAAGAACAATAATTGAGCCCATCAATTGTTTTTGTTGTGGGGAAAAGGGTATTGAGCCTTGTCTTGCCTTCCTGCATTATTGTCTGCATGTTTCACCGCCCTTTGCATTCTTAGTTCAATTGTCTCATTATGATTTTTTGTGCTTGTGTAACATCCTTTTTTCATAACATGTTGATATAATTCTTGCATTTTTTCGAATAATTTGTGCTTCTTAACTTGTCACTCTAACAATGCTTGGAATCTAGTCTTGACGGAAGGGATTTTTGATGTAGCTTTTCGTAACAGTGGTGGACATATGTCATCTCTAGTTGTCCCCAGTAAATCTGCAGAACTAATATCTATCTCAATCCATCTGTAATTGCTTGGTGATTGATCAAACTTAATATATTTGCCTTTTGTCATATGTGTAATTTTTCTGTGACAAACACCCCATCAATTGTGGTTGAACCTCTTTTGTGAGTTGGTGGCCCATGTCCATATTTCTCTATCATGAGCTCGCGAAGACCAACTCTTTGCATAAATTGTTGAATTGCACTAGTAGGGTCATTTAGGTCATCATTGAAGTCACCTGTGATCATTATTTCATGTCCCAATTGTCTCTTTTCTAGTATAAGCTTTTCCAGATCTGAAAACCATAACTCTGCTGTGGATATTGCCACATTGTAATCATGCCTACGTTCTGCAGCATATGCCGTTTGTCATAGAAATGTTTCTTGTTGTTGAGTTGGGCAGTAGACGGATATTATTGTTGTATATTGTTCTTGTTTTCCCCTTTTAAAGTGATGTACCAGTTCCATCTACCCAGGTGGTATTTGCCTTCACCTGTGCTACATGTGTGTGCTGTAGATCTGGTGTGTGTGATGATCATTGTTCCTCCTGGCTCAAAGTTAGCTGTTGATGTAGAGATAAGCTGAGACCACCAACAATGGTTTGTTGCCACCATCTCTTGACCAAAGTAGCTGGTTTTCTCTGATATTACATTGCGAGAATATTCTTATTATGTTCTGATAACAAAATGATGTCGACCCCATTATTTTGAACCAGTTGCCTAAATTTTTCCAGTTTGAACTTATTCGAATCCATTTTGTTTCCAGGAAATGAGTTGATGTTACCGATTACAATCCTCCATTTGCCGTACTGATGTTTGTTTTTATTTATTGCCTGATTCATCTTGTTGATTGGTTGTTTTTGATAAATTTTGATTCCTCGTTGCCATGACAATGAATACTTTTTTTTCTGCCTCCCATCTTGGTAAGTTGATGCTGCTGAATACCAATTCAAACGGTGCCTGTTTTTGGAATATTCTAGCTATTTTGTCAACATGTAGTACATGTTCAATTAGCTTCTGTTTAACATGTTCAATCTGATTGTTCAACTCCTTGTTTGTAATCCTGGGTGAATCATGAGTAATCGAACTGTCAACAGTTGTCCCGGTGGTTTGTGTAGTGATAATTTTGATGTAAGCCATGTCACCGGTTCCCCAACTGGCCACTGATTGTTTATCACTGTCATCAACACCCTCTGATAGGAATTGAAGGAAGAAGCTATCAACTATTCCCTTCTTGACCAGTTCCTCAGTATCATCTTCTTTGCTTGTCAAACCAGTCATCATCCTCTTCATTTGTTTGTGTTTTGTTCCCCATGGTAATTGATTTCCATGTACTGGAGGTGGTCTGTTGATCATTGACAAAGAATTTGTTGACTGCAGATCCGTACTGATCCACGAGAAGCTCTTGAAGGTTATTGAGCGTGGCTCTAGCTGGTAGGATCATGTTTGGTTTCACTGATATTGACCAACACTTCACTGTAGGATCTGGTGACCATGATCTGTTGAAGTGTCCGAAGATTCTCTGCCCAGTGTTGGATGTCTCTGTCATTCCAAGAATAACCTCTGCTAGTGTCTTGTCCTTAAAATTGTCAATATGGTAGTTTTGTTAATGTTTTGAAGGAAATGCATGTCTATAGTATTTTTGTAAGCTTTTAACCATATATGGTAAGCCATTCGTTTCCTAATGATTTCCTTGGTTCTTTTGTTCCTGATTGTCATTCCCTTGATGGGTAAAAACTGCATGGTAGATCCATCTGGCCACATCAGGCTGTTCCCATTTTCTGCTCTACTGTATTTTTCAGCACCACCTTCCTTGCAATTTGGACCACCTCTTTTGTTGGAACGTAGGCAGCCAAAGCATTTGGTGCCCACTGGTATTTTGTCCTTAGGTGTTCTCTTGACATGTGATCTGAGTTTGCTTTCTTATTGGCAAGTTTCCAAAAATCTTGTGAGATACCAGTCTGGTTGATGTTTTGGTAACTTACTTCAATTCCCTTGATGCCAGTTTCTGCCTCCAAGAATTTGTTGAGAAGCTTGTCATCTTGATCTTCTGTTGAGCCTACAGCGAAATGTGAGGATATGTTATCCAATAATTGTATCCATGTTTCCTGTTTGAGGGCAGAGTTGAATGATGTCCAAGGAGCTTGTGATAAGATTCTAAAGGTTATCAATAAGTTGGAATGATGGCTGTTGGAAAGAGCATTGGGATTTTCTAGAGGAGAAGCAACAGACAGACATTCATACAGTGAAATATCTTCAAGCATTCTCTATTGTAAAAATACTCTAGCCTGTCTAGTACAGTACTCTCTTTAAAAATGTGTATTAAATATGTATTCAAGCATATACAGACAGGCTGCTATTCCATTTCATTGCATAGGCTCCTGTTTGTCTGCAATAGAAAATATGTAGGAATTACTAAGATCAAGAACCATATAAGACATGGAGAGATGAAGGTGGGCATCATCACCATATATCTTGTTGATGCTATCCATGACATCTAACCTGATACTCCCACCTAGTACCACTATCAGGACCAATCACGGTGATACTGAAATAGTCATTACTGAGACGTGAAAATATGCCACTCTCTGTGTCTGATACAGGACCTGAAACTCCTCCTGGATAGAGAGATGATCCATCATAAATATTGTCTCCGTGCCAGCCTGTATCCAATACAATATTACCCCCAGCAGGATACTGAACCAAAAATTTGTCTGGAATGCCATAAACATCAAAATACAGATCAAAAACAGCACCTTGTGGAATCATACTAACATCCCAATTGTCTATGGTGACACCTTGTCCACCATCCTGGGAAACACTCCAGGTATTGCATATTTCAAGGGTTATATTTCGCTGAACATCAACTTGGCCTACAGTCACTAAGACAGAATGTGTTGCAAGGACATTATTGTTATAAATATTGCGCACTTCAGCTACAACTCCATAACCTCCCTGTGTATCATATGCATAATCTACACTTGCACTTGCACTGCCATTGTTCACTGGTACAGTTCCAGAAGATCCTGTGCTTGTGCTTCCAGCACCTAAGTTCCACCTGAACTCAACATCTTTAACATTTGATGCAATCCCATCAGCCTTAAAGTGAAACGTGTAAACCTCACCAGGCTTGGCAGCCTGGAGACCATGTGGAGATATTGATAGTGTTGTACCCAAAATTTTTAATTGTATAGACTTTGTTGCTAATTTTTGTTCACTGCCGTAGATCATTGTTGTGATTACATATGATCCAGGTAATGAATAAGAGACATGAATTGTGAATTCAGACTTGTTGTCAATGACTGAGGACAAAGCAGAGTCCCCAGCACCATATCCAGGTGTCCACTCTAAACGAATTTCATCAATACCATCAGGAATATCCTTCACCTTCACAGAGAAAGTGTAGTTTGTGTTTACCTCACCACCAGAAGTTGCCACATTTGCATCATTTGACTCAATATCCATTGTTATTTCTGTGGAAGGGCAAGGTACCTGCAACAGGCATAATTTTA
The DNA here is from genome assembly GCA_019693545.1 of Chaetoceros muelleri. Classification (NCBI taxonomy): domain Eukaryota; phylum Bacillariophyta; class Thalassiosirophyceae; order Chaetocerotales; family Chaetocerotaceae; genus Chaetoceros; species Chaetoceros muelleri. The sequence continues at coordinate 3,158 of JAAMXU010005046.1, read as the reverse complement.
GAATATCAACAGGTGAGAAAGGAAAAATCAGGTAGCTCATATTCTTTCTCTTTATCTAGTAAACCAACAGTATAGGAAAGAAATGGGTCTTTCACTCCAGCAGCAAGATCAATTTCAGCATGATGGCATTCATCACAGCGAAGTACTAAAGGTAATAAAGGCTCATCCATGACTGGTTCTAACACTGATGTTGTTACTTTGGACTCAAAAACAAAGCCAGCATGGATTCCAAGTGCACCACTAGCAAGGCCAAAAGCTTTGAGATTTACTTGTGGCATAAAACCAATGAAGCCTTCAACAAAAAGAGTATCCAAAAAGTCAAAATAATCACTATCCAATGTTGACAAATTTGATTCCATTTTGGCTGGTTCATTTGTTATGAAATAAACATTTGGCAATAATGAGTCAGAACTAACTTCAAATTTTAAATGTTTTTCACCTGTTGTTGCAGTAGAAGTCAGTCCTGCAAGTTCCAACTCATCATCCAGGGTCTTGATTTCTGCCTCTAGTTTGATAGGAGCCTCAACATAAAGGCCAGTGGCCAAGTCTATTTCCTTTGACTCAGGAACAAATTTTTTGACAATCTCTTGAATCAATCCAACCATTGGAAGTCCATAGACTGGAATCTTGATCCCAGTATCAAATATTTGAGATCCAATACTATCAGCACCAGACTCAACCTTCAATACCAATGCACTAGACATGTCTACAGTTAGTTGAAATCCAAATTCTGAACTTATCTTGAAACTTCGAGAGAAAAAACTCCAATCAAAATCTGAATTCTGGATGAATGCCTTGCCAGAGAATGTAAGACTGCTCTTTATTGAAATGACATCATCATCGGGCTTCTCAAATTCTGCAAGTGGAACTGAAAATTGTGCTCCTAATGCTAATTTGCGCCTGTCTAGTAAAGAGTATGATAATGAAAGATGCTTGAAAAAGTAGTTGACATGTGCCAGCTCGCCCAATAGAGTAATAACAGTGCCTGAGACTGATGTTGTCTCAATTAAAAGAAATCCATCCAAGGAAGCATCTTGACTCAAAGAACTTTCACAAGGACCAAAAACAATTGCATCAATAGCTAACAATGAACCTTGTGGAAACATTCTACTAACCAAATTAGATTCCTCAATAAAGTCATCCTTGAATGTTATTTCTACACGTCCTTGCTCCTCTCCGTGTTTTTTGCAGATGACATCAATTATGAGGTCTTGTGATGAGGCCAGTGATATAAAACCAAAATCATTAAATTCAACATCATAATCTACTTTGAATATGTCTCCATCATTTGCATTGACATATTCAGTACCATTGGCAGATTCAATGTTCATAACCAAAGAATCATGAATAAACTGTTGAGCTATGGAGCATTTTCCACAGTAATCTTTTTCATGGATGATATGATTGGTACTTTTTGAGTGTTTATCTGTTGAGCAAATTGTATCATACTTGTTCTCATTTTCATCAAAGAAATACACTAAGTATCCATTCTTTTTACCACAAGGCATAATATCCTCACAAGAGATGAATGATGGATTTTGGTTAGACTTAGGAGATTTAAGCCCCTTTTTCTGGTTAGATTTGGGAGATTTGGTCCCCTGCTTTGAATTGGATTTAGGACTTCCTTTCCCTGCTTTCTTGGAAGATTTCTCCATGATAGAATCAGCAGCTGTTCTTCTGAGACTGTTGTGTAGGCCTTCGCTGTAGGAAGCATCGCCTTCCAAGTGATGCACTTGTGCAACATTTGGGACGACACTGTAGAGGAGCAATGTAGAAATGAATACACTACAAAAAGGCTTTTCATACACATTGGTATACTTCACTCTGTTTTTCAATATAAGGATTTTGGACAGAGCCAAATGACAAATATATATGTACGTGACTTCTTATTTTTCCTTTTCTTGTTTTGTTTTTTTTTTCTTATGAGAGAGAGGATTAGAAAAAACATATTGACAAAAAGAACACCGCAAATCAGAAGGGTGCCCTGCCTCCTCCTATCACACTTAGCTATGCTGTACTGTACGTGTGTAGTGATCGACATACAGAACGCTTCGCTTTTTGAACAGCAGATGGTTGTTGTATTTACCGGATAATGCCTGTGCCCTATCATCTCAGTGTATCCCGTGGAAGATTCGTGGTTGAGAGAGAACTGGAGAAGGATTGGGAACTCAAGTAGTGTCATCATGGATGGATGGGGTACTACAGTAGTGTACTCTCTCTGTCTCTGCTACTCTCTCTAGAGAGAGAGAGGTGTTGGAGTGCTGCTGAGCCGAGGAGCATGGTGGTGCACCTGCTTCTTACCGATAGGGTTTTTCTGCCACTGTGGTAAGAATGCGTATCTCTTTTGACGACAGATGATGGCTTTCTTTCTCTCTAGAGTGGCTGGCCCGTCCCCACCATTCTTCCAAGAATCCAAGACAAGAACTCTATTTGATTTCTTGGATAGATGATGTCAGGAGCACTTTGAAAAAACGAGATGTTGACAAGAATAGGGATTCACCATGACAACAACCTTGGAATAGTCAACAATACTGCACAGGAGCACTTCATGATCATTCAATTCTTTACGACGAGTTGTCATGTCGTATTCAACAAAGATTGTCTCAGCTGTGCTGCAAGTGCCCCCAGCAAACTTTTTCATCCAGCATGTCTTTGCCACCACCCACCACTGGCAGTAGTAAGAATCTCTCCAGTGCCTGTGGTTCTAGGAGATTCCAAGTAACATCTCATACAATAGCGTAAGACCCTGCCACTATTACCGGTAGTGGAGATATAAGAAGATTTGGAGACAGATATGCATAACTATGTCGTAATACTGACGGGAATGTTTATTTGTTATCCACTTCTAGTAGACTAGAGCGGCGATAGTTCTTTCTGTTACTGGTGTTTGGATGAAACGACTTTTGCTTTTTTGAGACATGAGTCGCCGGGCTTTTTCGAAAGGAAGGAAGTTCTTGACATTATCCGGTGTGGTATGAACTGAAAAAAGGTTGAAAACTATTGTAAAGTTTTGTGTCGTCATAGAGCCATTGGTTATGATTGTATTTATTAATAACATGTTGTCCATGCTGTTAACTAGTGTGTATGTGTGACAACAAATAAAACTTTGTTGTTTTCGAGGAAAACGGGCATGGGGGGTCTTGTAGAACCGGAGTACC
>JAAMXU010005034.1:0-12437 GCA_019693545.1 Chaetoceros muelleri | reverse complement strand
AAACCTCCCTTCAGGATTGTATAGCCGTTTGGGTGTGGGAAAGACTTTCTACCACTTGGGTTTGTACTCTTATTGAGGTGGCCGGCTCCATTTCGGTTTGTAGGCATCGCGGTTCCGGCTGGAGGGCCTGGTGTGGCGGCTGCAGGCGTAGCCATGCTTTCGGTCGGTTCGCTCTTCGTAAAATCTCTTTATTAATTTTAATTGATTTTTATGTTGTGAATCAATTTCTTGGGCATCCGACCAGAACTATATAATTCAGGGTCCTCCTGGATGGCTGATGATTAATTCGAAAACTAGAAAAGGATAACTATAAATCAGTCTTTAGTTTTAGAATAAAAATCAATTAATGAGCAATGTTGGTCGCTCATTCCTCTCACGGCGTCCGCATAACTCTTCGCCTGCTTCTTGTTGTCAACGTCACGACTTTCGCTGACGTCTCCTCTTACATCATCTTCCATTTCTGTCTGAACGGCCTGTCTTTCGTCATTTACCTCGTCTGTTTTGAGATCAAAGGAAACACTGGGGTTCTCATTTCCTTGTTCCCCAACAATCTCTACAACGTTGCCTATCCTCCAGAACAAACTTCGACGCCTCATAGGATACGGTGCTTAGATCTAGACGTGTGCATACCTCAATGGATGAGAGACAACTTTGCAAAGGGAATTTACCCGACACTTGAACAACGGAATGATTTTGCGTTAGAGGCTTGTGCATACGTGGAAGAAAGACTTGCTACTATGCGACAATCAGACAAGGTCATAATTTCATTCTCTTTTGTCAATTCCGATTTGAGAGAGATATTCAAAGGTAGATTTCCCAGTGCAAAGTGGTTTCTCGTGGATACCAGTATCGAAGAAGCCCAAAACAGGATTCAACAGCGTGAAAACCATTTTTACAAGGGAGAACCCACCGACAAGGCTTTCAAGCATATGAAAGAAAAAGGATCGGTCGATTCCAAAGAAAAGGATCAGGATGGAAGTAACAGTGAGTGGGAATTTGCACCTGTAGACTTTGATCACATTCTTTTAGATGGTCTGGCATCCATTGATGAAAATGCAAACAAAGTATTGGAGTCTTTTCAAAGTTGATTGTCGACGCATCTTAATTAATAGAATCATGTGTGACATATAATACAAGATTTTATACAAAAAGATATAGGATGCCTCCTTAAAGTTTTATTCTTTACTCTTGCATAGCCTCAACCACAGCTGCTCGCTCTTCTTTCCACGCCTGAGCACCAAAAAGCTCTCTTCTTATTTCAGGTGTGATTTTGTGATGGAAATGCTGCTTCATTACCGCCTTGAGTGCTTCCCTCGCCTCACCCTTTAATTCATTTTTGTATCTCTGCACAAAGACCAATAGACTCTGATGCCAAAGGACAGGTAAAACGATCTTGTCATCGTTTGCAAAAGATGCAAAATGACGAACCAAACTCCCAATCACAGGAGCAGGCAACGAATATTTTTTATTCAATAACGTCTTGATAAATATAGAAGCTGCTCCACTATATTCCATTTGGGAAAGTTTATGAATGGCCACGGCTGAATGATGCACAGGAATAGACACTCTTTGCAACACAGATGCAACGATGGCAGCCTCCCTCAACGTGCAATTGGATTTGCACAAAGGAAGTAAAATTCCCTTGAAGAATGCAGCTGGTTTGTACACTGCCTTTTTCAAGGATCGGTAGTAATGATAATTCAGTTTATGAGTTTCCACTATATCTGCTCTCACCGCATCTAAAAGGACTAAATTATAGAATCTTTGCGCCATTTTAGGATTCAAGTTGGATGCAAAGATACGAGTGGCAGCAAACATGGCCTGGGGTGTCCACTGATCGGGTCTCGTCAAATACAAAACTTCCTCCCAATTGGTCAAGGAGGGAATTACTTTGAATGCCTTTGGAAGCTTCCCAGCAGTATAGCGTGATAGAATTTTTCCAATGTCCTTGTAAACTTCAGCCACTTTTGGGGGAATATCCGTGAAACCATCATCTTCACCTTCGTCTTGGCCATTGCCATGGAACGCTTGTTGAGATTCCTTTTCATTGATTTTTTCCATAATAATATCCGCAAGTGTCCGTCTCTCTTGCCTATCACCTCCCATCATGGCAGCAACAACAGCTTCTTCTTCCGGAGAAAGTCCCGGTGCTCCATCTACAACTGTCACATAACCGGCATCGTGTTGTACCAAGCTGTATTGGATGAAAAAAGGAAGGTTAGACACGTGAGGGAAGGGGTAAGAATCTGTGTACTGTGTCGTTCCCAAGCGTCCAACCAAAGATCGGGACAACAAGTACGTCTCATCACTTACTCATCCTCTTCATCGTCCAGTATCTCACCCATAGCCGATATATTACCATCGTCACCATCATCTTCGTCATCTTCCGAATCATCACCCCTGGCTGACCCAACTGTCTTTTTTCTCATGAGCTCCCTTTCTCTCTGCTCTTCCATTTCGATTTCCAACATTTGTTCTTTACTCAACTCGAATATTTTCTGAGTTGTTTTTTCATCCAATAAATCTTCTTCCTGATATTTTTTGTTTTTCCTATCAGATTCTTGTCTTTGTCGAGATCGAACAGTTGCATATTTGGACCTGTTTTCATCATCGGTAATGACCTGACCCAGAGGAGCATGTCTTTGTGTGTTTCCAGTACTTGGACCTCTTTTCTTTTCCTTTGGCATTTTGTCTCTAGTAAATATAGTAGAATTGTGTGATAGGATAGCTATTGTGATGTTTTGGTATTCGTAGTCGTAAATTGCTTGCTTTTCCACAAAGAGAACAAAAGAAAAATGATAATGTTTGTTCTTTGAGAGAGAGAAAGAGAGATAATTTTGCTTGTGTCCTTCCTTCTGCGTTTTGGTGTGAAAGTTGGCGCAATCTGGATTGGTAGGTCCTTTGACCTTCCACTTTTTATTTCAGTGGCTGTGATGGCACTGAAAGAAACAATCTCCTATGCGCACATCATCTGCGCGAAATAATCCTTCTCTCCTGTTACTAAACGCTGTGCGTAGGACAATGTAAACGATTGCACGTACTGTACTGTACCGTACTACACTGTACACACGTAACAGGTACGGCTGAGTTTGTGTGCATGAGCTTTTCGACCCCACGTTGAATTCACCAGGAAGGAGCAGCACTACCAGGTACAGTATTGCCAATTGCCAGACAACAACAACAACACTTGTCAAAGCTATAGGATACATATTCCTTTCTTGTTGATACTGCATTACCAATATCTCTATCTCTTGTCCCTTTGTTTCCAAGATGACCTTGTCCAACCTCCCCGCTGTTCTTCAACCCACGTAAGTGAAAGTTGTTGCATTTCAAAAGTCTGTTCAAAATATACAACACTCCCTAATTAATCATCGGATCTAACTCAAATTCATTCCTGTACTGTCGATTGACTGACTCACTTGGTCTTGTGCATTTCCAACCCACAGCGATGAGGACATCCAAATGATGCTCTCCGCCAATGTCCACTCTGGAACCAAGAATTCTGATGATTCCATGAAGGACTACATCTGGCGTCGTCGTCAGGATGGTATCTATATCCTCAACATTGGAAAGACCTGGGAGAAGCTCATGCTTGCTGCACGTGTCATCGTTGCCATTGAGAATCCCCGCGATGTCATCGCAATCTCTGCTCGTCCCTACGGTATGCGTGCTGTACTCAAGTTTGCTCACTACACTGGATCCAACTCGATTGCAGGACGTTTCACTCCCGGAACCTTTACGAACCAGATCACCAAACAGTTCAAGGAACCTCGTCTTTTGATTGTTACCGATCCTCGTACTGATTCCCAGGCTGTCAAGGAGGCTTCTTATGTGAACATTCCTGTTATTGCCTTGTGTGATTCTGACTCTCCTCTTAAATATGTGGACGTTGCCATTCCTGCGAATAACAAGGGTAAGCTTTCCATTGGACTCATGTACTGGATGCTTGCTCGTGAGGTCCTCAGGCTTCGTGGAGCCGTCTCCCGTGCTGTGGAGTGGGATGTCCCTGTTGATCTCTTCTTCCACCGTGATATTGAGGAGCTTAAGCGTGCAGATGAAGAGCAGGCAGCCAAGGCTGAGCAAGCTGCTCTTCCCGTATATGAAGCTGAACCCATTGTCGATGAGGTTGTGGAAGATGTTGTAGAAGCCACATATGAAGCGACTGCTACTGGATTCGATGCAGCTCCCGATGCAGGATGGGATGCAGCTGCAGATGCTGCTGCAGGAAGCAATTGGTAGACGATAAGTTAAAGGCGTAAATGAATGAAGATGTCTAATTTGCTTGCTTGTTGCTGATATGAATTTTGTAAGCCTTGGTTACTGTGATGCCATTGCTTATTTTTTTGAAACAAGAGAGTTAATGTTTATGCTCGTTTCGATCTTTCATAATAAGAGGCGTTTTATTTTTCATTTACACAAAGTATACAGTACGATAGTTTGTAACCTCCAAAGACTGAATTGTACTGCATACAAACCACCCTGTGTCTGTTCCTACAGTTGAGCAAGTCTGTTCCTATTGCTTCACCTTTCTCTTCTTCTCTCTTCCTTTAGGGCAAGCAACAATTGTCTAGACAGCTCTCCCTCAATGCCGAGCTGACACATTTGTCATCCATGTACACATCACAAAATGCCTGGGATAATCCAGCACTCGGTACATTTCCCTGTTTTGTACCATCTACACTGACATTGATTCCATGCTTCTCACAGTCAAACTGGAACGTGGTTCCCTTGCTGGCTCCCCCCTTCTTGCTGACACCATTGAAAATGAGTGTCTTGAGAGCATCCACTTCCTTGGGACTGTTATGACGAGGAGCAACAGAATCTGCAATGGCAGATGCCATCTTTTCGGCTCCTACATTGAAATTCATTTTGAGAAGAAAGGATGTAGGGGGATGTGCCTTTACGGATGATCGAAGAGATGCCAATGCCTTTGCTTTGTCGGCCTTTTTGGAAAGTTTTCCCAAGATACCCTTGGCAGCAGATGAAGCATACATGCCAACCGAGTAAACTCTGCATGCATGCAGCACAATACACAACATAATATGAGAAAATAGAAAGTTGATTGGACAAGTTCACGTAGAGGGACTTGGGTGTTTCTTGATTTGTCGTTTTGTTTGAAAGGAAAACTTACTTGATGGGTCCTTTCTTTCTCACTCCGACACCAAACAGGTCAAGACCGTTCAATTGGTTTGAAAAGTCGATTCCTGTTGCTTTATCTGTCATTCCATGGCAAAGAGTGTTGAGTGTGAGAATCACAAAGATGTTGAACAAGATACGAAGCATTTTTGTTTTTGTTTGTTTGTTGTTGATGTATAAAAGGTTGGTTTGTTGGGTGGATCCAAAAGTTATGCAATTTGTGTGTCAATTATTTTCTGCAATGACTTGCACTTTTCAGGAGATGTGTCATGTGCCTGCCCTGCCATGAAGAAAAAGATACACATAATGTATGGAGTCTTCTGTCGAGTACCGGTACCTGGGTACCTGGTAGGTACCATAATACCCTGGTACCAGATAGGTGGTACGCACGTCGTAGATGATAGACCTGTACTTTAAAAGAAGGCGTACGTACAAAGAACAGGAAAAGAGCGAAGAGCCACCAGCACCAGGTACACGTACCATTGTACTGTAGAGAAGCAGGAAGCCTGTACTGTAGAGCAGCCGAGAAGCGTGAAATGTGAAATCTTCTAACCTGACACGGATATCAGAGACCTCGCGAGCCACTCTTTTTTCCATCACACACCGAAAAACAGAACGAAGTGTGTATGTTTGGGAAGTCCAAAGCCAAGAATTTTGTCACTGCATACGAGATAGAGCTGTATTGAAGAAATAGAGGATTATATCTCTAATCATCAAGTTCTAAACAAACAATTGATTTTCTGCTCGTTTGTTATTGCAGTAAAATATGGTTGCAACCGTGATTGGATTTGGTGGTCGAGCACCTTCCAAGGTCCGTATCTTGAATTATAGATTCTTCATGTTTTACTTTTCTATAACATATAACATATCCGTCTTGCTTACATTCTCTACCTTGCATGTCAAACTTTCAAGGTGCTCGAACTCTTGTCTCAAGCTGTGTCTTCTGAAAAACTTTCAGGTATGAAATGTGTCAGATCTCAAAGCATCCCAAATGCTCTTCTTCGGCCACCCTTCAGAACCTTTTGTGCAAGGAATAATGCCGCTCTAAAAGATTTGATTGTCTACTGTCTTCCAACATCTGTATCTGAATATCTATCATTTAATTCCGAGGCAAATGAGGTCCGTTCAGCTATTCTTTCATCTGATGCTGTTGTTACAGTTTTTGACGCCAAATGTGATGATTTTGTCGGTGGATCCGTGGAAGATGTTATTTCTGCGCTTTCCAACGAAGACGCAAAGAAGGAAATGCTTGCGAGTGCAGCTATTCAAGCTCTCTCTTCTCTTGATATGATGGCGTCTACGCAGATTTCTGGTCCAAAGAAGCAGGCGGATACTGTGATTGTGGTGGGTTCAGGAGGGCGTGAGCATGCGCTGGCCGTAGCCCTCGCTCGCTCTCCAATTGTAGGAAAAGTTATCTGTTGCCCTGGAAACGGAGGGACAGCTGTAGAAGGAGGAAAGATTACAAATGCCGAAGGTGTAAATGGGAAGCAAGATAATGAGACCGTGATTGAGTTGACCAAACGCGTCCAGGCCAACATGGTAGTAGTCGGACCAGAACAGCCATTGGTGGACGGTATTGTTGATGCTTTGAAGGTGGCATGTCCCGATGTAAGAGTATTCGGTCCAAGCAAGGCAGCAGCCGAGCTCGAGGCAAGCAAAGCGTTCACCAAGGACTTTTTGCAGCAGCATGGAATTCCTACTGCTCGATTCCGCACTTTTACTAAAGCAGAAGAAGCTATTGCCTACGTTGAAAGTTTGGATGGAAATGATCGTCAAGTGGTAAAGGCATCTGGTCTTGCGGCTGGAAAGGGGGTTTTAATTCCCACTTCAAAAGCCGAGACTATCGCAGCTGTCAAAGAAATAATGTCTGATAAATCGTTTGGTTCTGCTGGAGATACCTGTGTTATTGAATCATTCATGACGGGACCCGAGGCATCTTGTTTGGCATTCTGTGATGGAAAGACTGCCATTCTCATGCCTGCAGCCCAGGATCATAAACGTGCATTGGATAACGATCAAGGGCTCAATACAGGTGGAATGGGTGCCTATGCGCCGGCTCCCGTTGTGACACCTTCCATGCATAAAGAGGTTGAAGCCATGTGTATTAAAACTGTTCAGAAAATGGCTGAGAGAGGTACTCCATATGTGGGTGTGTTATACGCTGGCATCATGTAAGTATAATCGGTAATTATCAAGTGACAAGACGAAACCAATATTTGAATCTCACACATACATGGAACCCTCCGTAGGTGCACACCAAATGGTCCATCAATGCTCGAGTACAATTGCCGCTTTGGAGATCCCGAGACACAAGTTGTTTTACCACTTCTTGAGACTGACTTGTATGAAATTTTCACTGCATGCTGCGATGGTGCCCTTGAATCAATAGACGTTAGGTTCAAGGAAAATACTTGTGCTGCCACAGTCGTGTGTGCTGCTAGTGGTTACCCAGAAAGCTATCCAAAAGGAATGGAAATTACCGGCATCAAAGAAGCCAACGACATCAAAGGCGTAAAAGTATATCATGCAGGCACTTCTTTGGATGGAAATTCTATTACTCGTTGTAACGGTGGACGCGTTCTTGCCGTCACTGGTCTTGGTTCATCTTTCAAAGGTGCCTTGGACGCTTCTTACAATGCAATTAGGCATCTTGATTTTGTTGGTAGTAACAACGAGTCATTGATGCACTACAGAACAGATATTGCGAAAGGTGTATTGAATAAAAAGCTTCGTATTGGAGTTTTAGGATCAACACGAGGGACTGCTCTTCTTCCAGTCATTGAAGCATGTGCTTCTGGTGCACTGCATGCAGAGATAACAGCCGTTGTAAGTAATAAAAAGGACGCACAAATTCTGGACAAAGGAAGAGCTCTTGGTGTGACCGTGACGACCAAGTTCATTCCATCGAAAGGTCTATCTCGTGCCCAGTATGATGCTGAGTGCTCTGCTGCATTAGTTGAAGCAGGAGCCGAATTCATCATTCTTGTTGGTTACATGAGAATTCTATCGAAACAGTTCTGTGAATTTTGGTCTGGTCGTTGCATCAACGTGCACCCATCTCTCCTTCCAAAACATGCGGGAGGGATGGATCTTGCTGTTCACCAAGCTGCAATCGATGCGGGTGATGAAGAAAGTGGATGCAGTATTCACCATGTCACAGAAGAAGTTGATGGCGGCCCTGTAATAGTCCAGAAGTCTGTTAAAATTGAAAAAGGAGAAACCGCAGAATCTTTGAAGGCAAAAGTTCAGCCACTCGAAGGCCAATCATTTGTAGAAGCTCTTCAGAAATACTGTGGAAAGACTGTAATCAGCTATGCAGATGCAGGCGTCAGCATCGATGCAGGAAATCAACTCGTTGAAATTATTAAACCCGCCTGTAAGAGTACTAGACGAGCCGGTTGTGATGCTGATCTTGGTGGATTCGGGGGATTGTTCGACCTTGCAGCTGCAGGTTATAATAGTGACGACACTGTTCTTATTGGAGCCACTGATGGTGTTGGTACAAAGCTAAGAATCGCTCAAGCAACAAAAAAACACGACTTTGTCGGAATTGATTTAGTTGCAATGTGTGTTAATGATCTAATCGTTGCTGGTGGCGAACCTTTATTTTTTCTTGACTACTACGCAACAGGCAGTCTTGATGTGAATGAAGCTGCAGCTGTCGTTCGCGGTATTGCAGAAGGTTGTAGACAATCTGGCTGTGGTCTGATTGGTGGTGAAACCGCTGAGATGCCATCTATGTACTCACCAGGTGACTACGATCTTGCAGGATTCAGTGTAGGTGCCGTTCACCGGGACCGCATTTTACCAAATGGTGTAGCCCCTGGAAATGTTCTCCTTGGGTTGTCAAGTAGTGGAATCCACAGCAACGGATTTAGTCTGGTCAGAAAATTGATTGAAAAAGAGGGGCTAACTTATGACAGCCCTTGTCCATGGGATTCAAATTGTGAATCCATCGGTGATTCGCTTTTGACTCCAACAAAGATCTATGTCAAAGCATGTTTACCTTTATTGAAAAAACAACTGTTAACTGGAATGTCACACATCACTGGGGGAGGATTGCTTGAAAACTTACCAAGAAGTCTACCAAAGGGTATAGTTGCTGAGATTACTGGGCATCCAGAACTTCCTCCAGTATTCAAGTGGATGCAACAGGTCAGTGGCTTAGACGACCACGAGATACTTCGAACTTTTAACAACGGAGTTGGAATGGTACTGATTGTTAAATCTGATAAAGTTGCGGAAGCTAAGGAAATTTTGGAGGATGCAGGAGAAGTTGTTTATGATCTGGGTGTATTGGTTGAGGGTGAAGGAGAGCAGGTTATAATGAAACATAACCTCCAGTAGTTTTTAATTAATTACCAGCAGGCAGGCTAGAGGCTGTAGTCCAAAACTATTCATGAGGATGATTGTTTGTGATGTTTGGATTGAGCATTGAGCACCTTTCATTGGCCACTTTCTTTTTGTACAGTGTATGTTAATTTGAGTAGTAACGGCATTCTTCCAGACTACAGGCAAATGCAGAAACCAACGACGCAACCCCGAAGCCAGAAACATCATGGACAAAAATCTCTATTGACTGCATATCTAAGTGTACCACCACAGTGACTTCAGATTAATTAATATGTGTATTGAAAGTAAAAACCCGACGACTGAGGGCTGGAGTGAGGACGGAATAGAGGAGGGTCACTTCTGTACTCTGAACCAGAGGTATTGTACTACTGTAATTACAGCATCGCGGATGTAGTACCACGGACAACCACCCACCCCACTGTCTTTCTTTTTACACTGAACACTCTACACTTGTAGTTGTAATCTCTCTCAAGAGAACCTCTAGAGAGAGAAGTTGCAACATACACACTAATAAGCACGAAACAGTTTGCCGTTTGCCAACAGGCAAGTGCGAATTTAATAAACCCACCGCCTCTCTGTCAAGAAACTGAGAGTTCGAGAGAGAAATCTCCACAGTGCAAGAAAGTGTCCATATCCCACCTGTCCTCCATTTTCTGGCATTATTTATTCGAAACAATCAAGAAAATGACCTCAAGACAGAGAAACTGCTGGTACTCATCCGCCATCATATTTCTCTCTGCGTTCAAATCAATTAATTCTTTCATCTACCATCATAAAAAACCTGTAGGAAGTTATAGTTATCGTTCTTCTTATGCATCACTGCACTTAGCAGAAGTAGCGATTGGAGAGGACGACAACAATATAAATGTGGCTACAACTACTAAAAATAATACAAACTATCGATATGATGTAAACCTGGCTACTGATCGTAGACCATTCGAGCAAAGAGTGAAACGCCCTCGAAAAGCTCGTCGACTAAATCATTCGTTTATGCATTTGTACAGGTATGTGCTAATTGCCAACTGCGAATGTTTGTTTCTTTATCAAAGGCACCAGTCAGTCCTCGACTTTCCGAATGTAGATACGATCTAGAAAAATACTAACTTCGGACATGGTTGACTCGAAACAAACATGTGTGCTCTTCTATCTTTTTTAGGCACGACAGTCCATCATTTGACGATCAATGTATCGCACCGAGCTCTATATCTATGACTTCGGCACGCGCCTACCTGAACGAGTATGCAGGATATACTGATGAAGAGATAGATTCCATGAGCAAAACTTTCCCACCGTTGCTAGATTTGGATGTGAAGAGACATCTCCGACCCAAACTACGTTTTGTAAAATATACCTTGCAAGGAATATCGATGACACGTGATGCCACTGGTCCGAGAAGCCTATCGGATCATGCTAAATCGCTACCTCCCCAATATTACGGTAGTAGAATGGAAAAAGTTATAGCACCAAGACATGCTTTTTTGACGTATTTGGGACTTCCTCATGGTAAAGTTCTACTGGAAAACAATGCGGAGCTTTTTCGAGACTTTTTGGTATCCTGTCGACGAACAAAATCTTTTTGTGCATTGTGTAATCAATGGAAGCAAACTTATGGCACTAACTATAGGGAAGATTACGATTTCATGGAGACTTCGAACAATCAAAATGCAAAAGTCGATTTTATAATTAGTGCCAAACATGTAGAAACATTTGACTCAATATTTCAACGGGGGCTCATGGCAGCAGCACGGAATGAGTTAGACTTCAAAAATCAATATCTCCAAGAGATGAACCTTTCATCTGGACGGTTGATATACCTCCTTATTAAGCACGGTGCAAACCCTCTTGAGAAAGATGTTCGAGATATATCTTTGTTACATTGGGCGGCAGGGTCAGGTCAATTAGATGCTCTGGAACAGTTAATTAGGGTATTTCCAGGTGGTATTGAGGAGGCAGTGAAAGTAAGGGCCGATAGAGATGGTGCATCGATCCTTCATTGGGCAGCAGCAGGTGCGAAAAGCAAGTCATTCGGTTGTGGAGGTCATGTTGATATTTGTAAATTTCTCATAGAAAGTTGTGGTGGACCTTCTTTCGAAAGAGAAATCGTCAATGGGCTAACAAAAGATGGAAATTCGGTGTTGATGTGGGCAGCATGGTCAGGAACTGTTGATGTTGTGAAACTGCTGGTGAGGCACAGAGCCGATCCTCAAGTGAAGAATAGAAATGGATGTTCAGTTGCACATTGGGCAGCTTCTGGGGGTAATTTAGAAGTATGCAAGTATCTTCATCAAAATTTGAATATAGATTTTACGGTCGAGAACAATGCAGGTAATACACCTCTATCCCATGCAGTGGCATATGGAAGATATGATGTTGTTCAGTGGCTCAAGGATGAATTGCTAGTAGAAGATGAAGATTGTCGAGCACAAGATTTAGCGATGGACCTCTTTGCATGGGATACTATTGATGACGGAGATCAACGCAAGAAAGTTATTAATTTATTTTCGGATTGGATTGCTGAACAGATAGTGTCAGAAGATCAAAGTCTGTGACTTTAATTAAAGGAGATACCAATCATGGATGATAGTCGTAACTCTTTCTTATCTGTACCGTTCTGGAAAATAAATGACTGTTTCGGCTACTGTATGTATGATACCTGTATGATACATAAGATCAATTATACACTCTTGTATAAACAGAGTGTAGCGTCATCAACACTTACGGTTCTCCTCCTACGGAAGGCCACTAGGCTGACTACTCGACTACTTACTTCTACTACATATAGTCTAATGCCAAGTGGCTAAAAGTCATGACTTACTAATATTATGATGGGTAGCTGTCCTCCCCCCGTGTGGGGGGGGAGGTCGGCAGGCTAATTAGGGTGGGGAGGGTGGGATCGAATTTCTATTTTCGCTATTGACACAATCAGTCGATGAAAAGAGTGAGCCTAG